>BJCM01058096.1:0-10297 GCA_018326385.1 Flaveria bidentis
TCTTTCACCTACATCAGTTTCATCTTTGTTTTGCTGAGCAAAGACCTGATGAAACATGCACATAGTGCAGATGTCCTGATCCAAAAGATTCCCAATGAGGAACACATCCAAATTGGATGAATCTACAAAAGCAATACATTCCAAGTGAATGAACAAAAGAATCCCATCATGGATCACCTTCCAAAATGAAGTGAAAAGAATCCCAATGTGGTTCATCATGAAAAGGATCAAAGTAAAAGAATCCCAATAAGGATCAATGAAAATTAGTCCTCATAACTTAAGTAACCTGGTAAGAAAAGTTATGAAAAAGTTATACCATACATTGTATAAGGATGGTTGATCATTCCATGCTTGTCTGTGTGAGGTACACATTAAATAATTAAATCAATCAAAAACATGATAAAAATAATTTGCATCAAAATATCAACCTGGTATGAGTTTAAGAGGACAAACATACCTTCAATCATCAAGTTCATATACATGTCCATTTAATCATAAAGGATGCACATGTGTAATGTAAGACTGATATAATCCCAACAAAAGATATAATTCTCTTCATTATTAAAAATCATAATAAAAAAATAAAAAAATTCAAAAGGTTTTTTAAATCATTAAAGTTTCTATCCAAATATGAATATAAACTTTAGGGGGAGTAATTTAAAATTTTTGAGTAAGTCTATATCTTTGTTTACTAGCTTAACTTACTTTTAAAACAAAACAAAAAGGATTTGGGTGTTGTTGCAAAAAGTTATACCATTGTATCTCAGCTTAGGTAGATTCTTGGAAGCAAGAAAAGTCCAAGATCAGTCAAAATTGGGAAACCTGTATCACTTGTGACATACAAGTCAATCCAAGCAAGAATTGACAATCTCAACAGTCAACTTCATAAGAAAAATCAATCAAGGATAGTACTTCACAATATGAAAAACCAATTAAAACATATTAACTTTGATTAAGTTCAAAGCTAATGCAGGTAAGTGCATTGGTTAATGCGGGTGAAGGTAACCCATGCATATAACCAATGTGAGTATCTCTTTAATTCAAAGTGAAGAAGTAAATGTGGATTTTACTCTACCGCATTTGATACAGTGAGCAAATGCTGATTAAATTTGATCAGTCACATTTGCTACAGTAGACAAATGCAATGCTGACCAAGTGTTGTCAACCGCATTTGGTGCAGTTACACAAATGTTGATTGACTTTGCTCTTTCGCATATGCCATAGTGCACAAATGCGGATAGGATGAAATAAAGTAACAACACTACCGCATTTGGTACAGTGTGTTAATGCAGATGAATAAAAGCACAAGTTATACCTCCGCATTTGCTACAGTGCTCAAATGTTGTTGAACTTTGTACTTCTGCATTTGTCACAGTAAACAAATACGGATGGCAGAAAATAGAAGTAACTAAATTTCCGCATTTACTACAAGTGTGTAAATGCGGATGACATAAAATCACAAGTTCAACTCTTCCGAATTTACAACAGTGAACAATGCGGGAAGTAAAAGTTCAAATTTTTCTCTTCCGCATTTGCTACAGTTAACAAATGCGGATGACCAAAAGAGTTAAATTTTACACTTCCGCATTCGCTACAGTGGTGACCGCATTTGCTCTAAAACTTGTAAAATCTTGTAAAAGCCATTATTTGACTATTCAAATCTGAGAGATTTTATAGTGAGATGAGCGCAAATACACAGTACACCCACTTCGATCATATTCATCATAAACAATCAAAGATTTTCGTGTGATTCTACTCAACCTATTCTTGTTATCGATTCTGAAACTACAGTTACATCGAAAACAAGGTGAAATTTCCAAAAAATTTCACCAAGACCTAACTTTCGGACTGTTAAAACTAAATCAAACAAAGAACCAAATGATAATGAAGTACACAAAATAACAATTTATTGATGTAATATAATACTCCTTTTCAACTTCAATGAACATGCAAACTAATAGAAATTCTACTCATCATGAAAACCATTACATTCATGTTTGTTGTAAGAACAAAGCATGATGAAAAATGAAAATGTGTAACAAATCAATGAAATAACACGTAATAAATGGTTCAAACATAGAAACTGTGATTGTTGAACAACGAATTCACCATTTGATGTGACAACAATGATACAGTAATGTCAAACATTCATCTTTGACCATTTAAAGTCAAACTGATAAATGGTACACATGAGCTCTCATCAAAACTGAGACACATGTCACTTATGCAGATTACATGGCAAATCTTTTGTGGAGCAAGCTCCACAATGTCAGCAGTTATTTAAACCCTGATGTGCCAGAAGCTGAGGGACCCAAAGATATGATCAGATTCATATCTACAACAAGGGTAGCTTATGCTATCACTATGAGACCCACCTTCTATGAGAACCTCATTAGGTCTTTCTAGAATTTAGCTGAGGTAATTGAAGTAGATGTTGTTAGAACATTAGCTGGAAGAAGTTATTGACAATGATCATACACTGAGCGTCTCTGAAGAGTCTGTTAGAAGATGCTTTCAATTTGGTGATGATGCTAATGCACCACTAGAGCTGGATGATGATGAAATAACCACATTCTTTGCTGAGATTGGTTATGTAGGAGGATATGAAGCTAAACAAATTGTTAAAGGATTAGTTGATCTACATTGGAGATTCCTAATCCCCATGTTTCAGCACTGCCTATCCAAGAGAAAAACAGGATGGAATGATATTCCCATCACCACTTCCTCAGTAATTTGTGCTCTCTGCAAAAACATGCCATTTAATATGTCTGCCTATGTCTTTAATGGCCTGATTTCAAACATACAAGAGGGGAGAAGATACAAGTTCTTGATGTATCCAAGATTTATTCAGTGCCTGATAAATGAATCATTTCAAGATATTGGTACTGAGGGACCAGTGCTTGACATTCCTCATTATGATGCAAGATCATACAAATACATTAAAAAGAGGGATCCAAGAAACTTTTATAGTGGAGCTCACTCACCTCTTCTTCCGTGGATTATTCAACAGATAAATCAAGAAGATCAAGGACAAGCACAAGCTGCTGATGAGCAAGCTGCAAAACAAACACCATAACCATCACCACAACCAATACCATAACCAACACCACAACCATCACCACAACCAACACCATAACCAACACCATAACCATCACCACAACCAACATTACAACCAACACCACAATCATCACCACAACCAACACCACAACCAATATCACCACCTCATCAATCATCAATATTACCATCTCATCACTCACCAATATCACCACACCAACCATTGCCCACCCATGATTACCCTACTGAATTTGGAGACTTAACTAGCACTTCTAAAGCATCCAAATCATCTTTAGATGAGGAGGATCAACATGCTGAAATGCCAATAAAGAAAGCAACTTCTGAGACTGCTCCCTTAGAGAGCTTTGCTGAATCCAATGTAAGCAGGCCTGATGAAAAGGATGAATTGATATCTTAGCTCCTACAAAAAGTGGAAAGGATGGAAAGAATACTAAATAGAAGAGCTAGAATCATTGATGACAGGATTCTAGAGCTTGATGAAAAGGAGAATGAATTAAAAGAACTAAAAGAAAAATATGAAACTGAAAAGAAAGAGAAAGGGAGTGAGATTGACTAGTTGAAAGCTTCCCTGAACCATTCTAGAGAAGAAGTAAGTGGCCATGTTGACACTCTTGCCATTCAAACAATAGCTATGGAAGAGCAAGAGAACATTATTGAAGAACAAGCTGAAATCATCTCCAATCTCCAAAATGAAATTGAAAGACAAAACAAAAGGATCTCTGAACTTGAGTTGTTAATTGAGATTCAAAGAAGTGTTGTGGCTGATGAGAGTAAAAATGAACAAGAAAAAGTTATTGATGATGAGAACCAGTCTTTCTCTGAAAATGATGAACAAAGAGAAGATGCAAGCCAAACAAAGAATGAGGAACAAAGCTTAGATATTGTGATTTACTCTGGGAAAACAGATGTTACTCATACTGAGAAAGTAGAATTTGAAGAACTTATAAGTGCTCTAGACAACTTTACCTCTGAAGAATTCAGTGTAGATGATGACTTTTGGGAGTTTGTGAATAATCAAAGAACTGACACTAAACCTATTGTAATTATCCCTCAATCTCCGGTCCCCTTGGAGAAAGAGTTAAGTATGCAGATTGTCCCTGTTGTGTCACTGTCTGAAGAACAAAAAGAAAAGATAAGAGAATTTTGTGAAAAAGAAAAGGAAAAGAATGAAAAAGAAATAGAAAAGGAGGAAATAGAAATTTATGATCAAGGACAAACCAAGGCTGAAAAATTGCCTGAAGTGATGGAAAAGGCTGAATCTTTAGGTCCACAACTTCAAACTTACTCCAGAAGGAGGAAATATCTAGCTGAAAAGGCTAAGTGAAAAAGACCAATGATTGAAGAAGAGAGTGTTATGTAAAATAAGAAAGATGATCCTAGAAGCTTGGTAGCTATAGCTGAATTCCTTGAAGAACATGAGCAGGCTGAAGCACAATTAAAGAAACAAGTTATTACTATTGATCTAGAAGAAGGAGAGATAGCTGGAGGTTATGGTGTTGAAAAGGATGTTCATATGAACAGTCCTATGAAACCAGAAAAACCAGTAGAGGAAATGATGTTAAAGGCTCAAACTGATGATCTGATGATAAAAGAAATGTTTTTAATCAATCATAGGTATGATCCAGATGAAGTCTTTGGCATGACGTATGAAGGAATGAAGGAAGAAGAAGAAAAGGTGAATAAACTGCTGGATCCAAACCTTGAAACTGAATATGAAAAATCATTCACCAGAAAGGATCATGTGCCAAAATTGTCTCCTATGAAGAAATCAACCACAACTGAGTATGAAAGACCATTTTCAAAAAAGGTTCCTCTGCCTAAACTATCATCCATGAAGAAATCATCCCCAACTCCTAAACCACTATTTCCTGATCCTTATAGCATGTCAGATAAGGAAATAAAGGATTATCTTTCAAGCCAAGGGTTCATAAGAAGGAAGATTGGGAACATGAAAACAAACTCATTAAGGGCTGCAACTCTTCAAATGATTAATGAAAAGAAAGAAAGACTCGAACGGTTAGAAGAAGAAATCCTAAACAAGAAGCCAAGAACTAGAGTATCTGCTCAATACATGCTGCTAAACTAGAAAGTTCAAGAATTGTTGGCTCATGTACTTCATAAGTACCCTGAATGGTTTGTAGAACCCTCTTAGTTGAAACTACATGAAGGATTAACCACTGCTGAGTTAATCAGAGGGGTGTCTACTCCCAAAGGAAAAGTTGATCAGAAAATAATGGCATAGAAGTATGACAGCATGTGGAATATGTTTATGGTGAAAAGGATCTCCGGGCTGGTCCAATTCTTTACATAGTACTCAACTCTTGTAAATGCCCTGGAGATTCATGACTTAAAAAAACTAGCTCAACTAGAACTGATCAATCACTCAGATATGTTCATGGGATATGAATTTGAAAACATACTCAAAATGTTCAAAAGAACTGACAATTTCAATTCATTAAAGACTACATGCATGAAAAAAGATAAGTCTTTTGTTAATCCCCTTGAAAAGAAGAAGAAAATGCAAGCAGAAGAAGTTGTGTTTCCTGAGTTGAAGGTGAAACCAACAGAATCATTAAAAAGAGAAATGGTGTCTGGTACTCTTTCCTCTACATCCATCTCAAATGTGTACTATGATGAAAAAACATATGAGATGGTGATTGAAAGAATGTGGGGAGGAAAGGAGGGTGCTGAAATAAGACTATTTAGTGGATATGAAGTAAGATTGCTTGATGAATCTCACATTCACTATATATATAACATACACTTCAGGGAGATAAACAATAAACTGTGTGACAAGATATGCACTTCTTCCTAAAGTGCATCAACTTGCTAAAATTGGCTTATGATCATATTAGTGACAAAAGAGACAAAAGAAAGAAAAAGAAGACACCATTACAACTTTGGAACATTGTCATACTTGAGGTAGATATGGGTGGAAGCTTACTGATTCACAAAGATGGTCTCTCTACTAATTCTATTTGGGAACCCATCTCACTGTAGAAGTTACGAATAGAAGTCATCTACAATATGAGTAAAATGAAGATACATGTGCTGAGTAGGGACAGAATGTTAGAGGCAACAGATTTTGTTTACATGATTAAAGCCATTCTAGATCCAACTAAAGCTGCATTTTTACTACCTCCATAAGACCCAATAGAATCCTCACAACATCAATCACCTCCCAAACATTGAAGAAAATAGGTTGTATAATCCTTACGGGGAGTATTGTTGCACCCTGAAAGGATCATACATGTCAATTCAATAGGTGATTTGATGATTGTTTTGATGGAATCCCATAAGTCCAAGAAGAAATGCGGATGAAGATCCTGCTAAAGAAAGACAAGTATTGTCTTCCACATTTGTCAATGCGGAAGACATAAACAAATACAGACAAGTTTTTGTTCTTCCGCATTGACAAATGCGGAAGACCAAGTGTTAATGCGGACAAGACTTTGCTCACCCACATTTGTCAAATGCGGATGACTGAACAAATGCGCAGAAGTATTTGTTCATCCGCATTAGCCAATGCGGATGACCAACATACTAATGTGGATGATCAAGTGAAGAAATGTTGATCAAGTCAATTCATCCGTATTTGCCAAATGCGGATGAACAAGCAAACATGCGGATCAATACTTAGACTAGTTCTGATGTAATAGGTCAGGGGTAGTTTAGTCATTTTGTAAAAGGCATGTTGTCTGCCAATAAATAGAATAGATAACCTCGTACTTGAGGTGACAGCTGATTGATAGAGAATTTTTGTTGTAATTTATTCTATGTAATCAATCAACTTTCATATTATATACAAAAGCATTTATGAGTATAATTCTTGCATTGAATGTTCTTTGATTGTTTGTCTCCGCCATTCAATCATTGACTTGATTACCATATTCGATTCACATTAAGAATCTCAATCTTACTTACCTAGTCACAATCTGAAATTTGTACCATTTTAAACCATAAACAAAACCCAAGAACATGGATCATATATATATGTGAAATAGTATGCTATCAAAAACAAAATAACAACCATAGGGTGTTTATTGAAACATCCTTTCAAGCACAAGATGTTGTAGATGGATGAGATGAAGATAATGATGTTCTTGAATGTACAACCCCCAAGAGAGAAAGCCTCAAGTTGTTATACCCACAAGCTCTTCCAAACACCTAGCTAGTTAGGGAGCTCAACACCAAAACTCTCTACCTATGCACCTTCAAAATCCGAAATTTTCAGCTTGTTTGAGCCTTTAATCCGAAATTTTCGGCCTTGTTTTTAGAGAGTTCTTTCTTGTGTGTGTAAGAGAGAGTGTGTGTACTGATTGAAGAGTGCAAGAATGGAGAAAGTCTTGTAGAACCCAAGACTAAAAGACTCCTCTAACTCCCACATGGGGCGGCCGAATCTTTATTCAAAATGGGTTCCCCCCATTTTGAAACTTTTATAAAATTGCAGTCTTTTAAACCTTTACTTTATAAAATTAAAACCTATTTTAATTTTATAACATTAACACACTTTTACTTGTTATTATTCAACCAACTTAAATAATGAAACAAATAATTTCTCATAAAAAATTATCCATATAATGTTGTTCTATCACAAAAGAACCGTTTTAGA
This sequence comes from Flaveria bidentis, assembly GCA_018326385.1. NCBI lineage: Eukaryota > Viridiplantae > Streptophyta > Magnoliopsida > Asterales > Asteraceae > Flaveria > Flaveria bidentis. The sequence goes on from BJCM01058096.1 coordinate 7,688, forward strand.
AAACCCATTTTCTAAATTGGTGTCAATATTTATTTGTATGATCTCATCAACAAAGAAATATTTATTAGTGTTTGTTTGGCTTGTTATTTGGTATGACACGACTTGGATCATAACGTACTGACCACATCAATCTTGTATGTGTCTTGGGCATACAAGATCCAACAATCTCCCACTTGCACAAGATTCATAGAAGATTGATTCAAGTAGTAAATACCGCCACAGTCTACTACCCTTAATACGTATGACAAAGCGCCATTCAATAACATCATCCCCTTAAAGTACCTTACTCGAAATGTTTTAGGTGAATCAATATCTATCCTTTTGTCACAAATGTCATGTTAAAAACTAGAGACACAAAGTGATCATTCTCCATTAATTTAACTTTATCAGGCCTTAGACAACTTACTCTCAACGAATAAGAGGGACAAATCCCACCTTGACTACATACGTCTCTCACAATTACCTTATATCATAACTGAACTCAGAGTTATTTACTGCCATGTTTCAGAACAGCGAAGAACTAAGTCAAAGTATAACATTTGGTATATATCAAGACCCAATGTGTATCTCAGGTTAGAGGAAACCAAATAATATTCGCCTTTACTCAAAATTACTTATGATCAATTAGGAAGATTCCATGTAGTAATATTTGAGATGCACGTCAGTCCAATATTTGTATCCCAAAAATATCTATGAACTTTGGTAGCAACCTTTTGCTCTATATTCATCCATATGAATTTCTACCAATCTAGGTTCATAATAGTCTTACCTTCATATTTCTTTCCATAATTATGAATGACTACGAACATTCTGAGTAAATGATTTACTCATGGATTTTAAACATGCAAAATTGGAATTTTAATTAAAACACTATAACCAAATATTTTATTCAAGTAATAAAGGGCTATAATATCTAAATTTTACAATTAAAGATCATATCCAGTCACTAGAATATTGAAGTCCCATGGCACAAGTATGAATTTCATGCTTTGCCTTTTCAAGAAGCTTCGTGAGTGGATCTGCAATGTTTTGATCCGTGTGAACTTTGCGAATACATATCTTTCCCTTTTCAACTTCATCTCTTATGTTGTTGAATCTCCATTCAATGTGCCTAGTCTTTTGATATGCACGGGGTTCCTTGATTTGAGCAATCATACCCTTGTTATCACAAAGAATTTCTAGGGGGTCCTGAATGGAAGGGACCAACCCTAGATCGGCAATGAATTTCTTTAACCATGCAGCTTCCAGAGCTGCTAATGAAGCGGTGATGTATTCTGACTCTGTAGTTGAGAATGCCACTACATCTTGCTTAGAGCTCTTCCAAGAAATTGCACCTCCATTCAAGAGGAAAATGTAATCCGATTGTGATCGTGAATCATCCCGATCAATTTGAAAACTCGTATTCGTGTAACCCTTTACTACGAGTTCCTCCTCACCAGATCCATAGATTAGGAACATATCTTTGGTCCTCCTTAGGTACTTATGTATGTTCTTAACAACCATCCAATGACTGTTTCCATAGATTAGGAACATATCTTTGGTCCTCCATAGATTAGGAACATCAAGCTTTGCTTAAGAAGATGAATTTGAATGTTCAAACAGTCGAATAGGCGACTGGACACACTAATGAACTTCAATCGTACGACTGAGCTATCCGATTGGCTTAAAAGTACGACTGAGATGGACGACTGGTACAGTCGCACGACTGATTCATGCGTATGAGTTCAGTCGCACAACTGATGTAAACGGATGACAAGACATGCGACTAAATCCAATCGCATAACTCAGTCGTACAAATGACCTCAATCATATGACTAGATCTCAGTTGCTTTGTTCAATCGCATGACTAAACCAAATTTTTGAAGTTCATTAACCAAAATTTTTTATCTTAAGACAAGTACTAATGTGTATCTGTGTTATGTCACAGATGGCTAGTCAAAGGCTTATGAGCACCAAGCACAATATTTGTGCTCATCTAGATCTGACTTCCCGCAACGCTGCGGATTTTTCTGGGATTATTAGCTTTCTACGCCGCTCGAGGATCTTTCGAGCGATCTCAGTTCAGTGTACCCCCTATAGATCGATTCAGCAGGCATTTTGGGAAAATGCAGTCGTAGACAGGTCCACAGAGCCTCACATTATTAGGAGCTCTATCTTTGGACAAGACATTGAGCTATCTGAGGAAGATATTCGGACATTTCTTTTTTTTGGGGATGATGCTAACTACCCAACTAGACTACATCCCCTTACTGTCCGTGGCTGCTTTTTAAGGGCAAAGTACTCGAGGGACATCAACTCAAGTATGCTTAACAAAAGCAACTTGTGCCCCCAGTTCAAGTACCTTGCCCATGTTCTTCTATGGTGTATAGCCTCGAGGAAGGGAGGATTTGATGAGTTGTCTGATCAGATGCAAAATGCATTTGCTGCATTAGTGGTGAACCACCCGTTCAGCTTTTCCAGGATGATCTTCACCTACTTGGTGGAGAACATCAAGGCCAATGGGAAGGATAGTTTCTGCATGTACCCAAGGTTTATTCAGCTAATTATCAATCAGAAGCTCCCGTCACTGCCAAAGGAGAAAGAGGATGTTGTGATCCTAGAGGTGATGGA
>BJCM01058110.1:0-14048 GCA_018326385.1 Flaveria bidentis
AAGGCTGAATGGGCGGCATGTTTTGCAGAGATCAGAGCCCAACGCAGTGCTCCAAAGCCTAGTACCTACACCAAGCTCTACAAAGTGAAGAAGCATCTGAAGGTGTCAGGAAAGATCATAGCATGGGAATATTTTGATGATGTAAATGTGTATGCTATCAAGAGAGAGAAGGGGATCGAGTACTTCAGATTCCCACATGATCTGAAGACTCTACCCGATTTTGAGCTTAACCACCTGGCCAAATTGAAGTTGTTATATGCTAACCCTCGAAAGATGTCAGGCTGGTTTGAAGGAACTTTGAAGAGAGAGTACCACACCAGGTGGGTCAACTTCAAACCTCAACTACCAACGAGGTATATCAGAAGATTTGAAGTTGATGCCATTACTGGAAAGCCAAAGATTGTGCTGAAGTGGAGTCCTCCGCGCACAATGTCGAGAATCCCTCTAAGGGAAATGCCTCAGGACTTCACTCCACACTTTAAATGGTGGTACTACGACTGGAGAACAGGTGAGGCGGTCATAGTTTTGAACAAAGATGGAAATATGGAAACAATCAGGGTGTTTGACCCAATGTGGCTCACTAACTTGTAGGGTAATGATGTTTACACCTTATACAAGTGGCCACTGTTCTATGATGCGCAAGACATTGTTCAAGCCCTCCAGTTTCAAAATGTCATAAGGCTCTGTTTTGCATTTGAGATACATGCTGGAGCTACAAGAGAGGAGAAGTACAAGAAGTTTTAAGAACTGATGAAGAATGATAGACAATAGAGTAAACTAGGTCCAAGTGGGAGTTTGTAGATACATGTGTACCTAGTTTAGGAGCTCAAATGTAAAATGTCTTTCACATATGTAATAGAATGGGTACTGAATGAAATATATGTTGTGGTTATGCATATAATGTTGAATATTTCATTGCTTAATGTTTGATAATGTATGATTGAACTAACTATATAGGTTTGTGGTTGTTTATATAGTTCTTAGTCAAGAATGGTTGAGAAATATGTTTAAACTTAGTTATGTGAAGTTCTTATGCGAATGGCCCATGCTAATGGACCATACGCATGAACAACTTCATGCTAATGAAGCAGTCGCACGACTGAACCAGGAGACTAGATCAGTCGCACGATTGTGACATGAGATTGACTCAGTCGCACGACTGAACACTCAGTCATGCCAATGGATCAACCGCATGGCTCAGTCGCACGACTGCCATGCTAATGGTTCAGTCGCACGAATGTGAAACCCTAACCTATAAATACCACTTAATTCGTGGAAAAACATAACAATTCGAGTCCCTATGTACTAAATCGTACCCTAGCCGTCTAGAGACTTCATAGAACGTGTTCCAAGTTCATAGATCGCACTAAATCGGTTTGCAATTGTTCTTAACGTTTAGATTCAACCTAAGATTGATTCTACGTGTGTTCTCACTGATTGGAATGCCAATCAAATAGGATTCCGCACTATTTGAGTTGGTATACACGTAAATCAGTTAGTACTCCGTCCCGTACATGGTCCTAACAAATCGCATGGGTCAGTAGCACGACTAAACCATACTAATGGTTTAGTCGCACGAATGAAGACTTCAAACCAATAAATACCACTAAATTCGTGAAAAAAAAGAGACTTGTGACACATACTCATAAACTAGCCATCCAGAGCGTCAAGACACCCTATTCCAAGTTCATAGTTCACATCTGATCTTCTTCTACTCGCTCTTAACGTTTCTTTAACCGTTAGATTGATCGGGATTGCGTTCTCATTGAGTGGATCACCAATCAAATAGGATTCCGCACTATTTGATCTGGATTCATGCATAATCAGTTAGTACTCCGTACGTACACGGTCCTAACAAGTAGTATCAGAGCTTTGGCTCATGATTTTGTGTGTGATTCGATTAGTTTCGGTGTAAAAATCATGTTTTTCGTTCAAAAGAGTTATTCTTTTTGGTCAAAGAGTGTTTTCGACGTCTCCAGGTCTCAAAGTTTATGTTTTTCGGTATACGGAAGATTAGGGTTCTTTAAAAAACGTGTTTTTGTGTCAAAGTGTCAAAAATATTCGATTTTGCAAAACAAGCAGCCTTCAATCGCACGATTGGCTCAATCGTATGACTGAACTCAATCGCACACTCCATTCGCATGATTGAACTCATTCGCTCACTCATTCGTACGACTAAACAATCCCATTCGCTTGTCCCCAATCGCACTCTCCATACGTACGACTGAATCCAATCGTACGATTGAATCCATTCGCACACTTCAATCGTATACCTCATTCGCACAAGTTTTCTATACGCCTAGTCCATTCGCACGAGTGAGCCAGTCTACTTTTGAAGTTCAAAGTTTAAAGAGATGGAAGATCAGTTCTCTACTTTTACTGCTGGACGGGATTCCCGCATCCAGAACCTTCTGCTTCTGGAAAACGAAATTGGGAATCACAATAAACCACCTAAACTTATAACGTTAGATGATTACCCATAATGGAAACAGAGGTTCGAGATATATATAAATGGAGTCGATCCCTATCTTTGGGAATCCATTGAGACATGTTATAGTATGCCCGTCGGTGTTGATGGTGTTAAGCTAACTTTGGGAGGTATGACTGACAGCCAGAAAGCTAAATACAATGCTGAAAAGAAGGTGTATGCCCTGTTGAGTCAGTGGATACCGAAAGATATCTTTCATCAGTTTTCTGAGAACAAACAGGCAAAAAATCTATGGGAGGCTTTGGAGAAAAGATATGATGGGAATGCAACATTAAAGGCATTTAAGGAAAAGGCTCTCAAGAAGGAGTTTGATAACTTCTCATCAATCGGGAAAGAAAGCTTGGATGATATTATCGACCGATTCTACCATCTGATGAGTGAGCTGCACACTCATGGGGTAACCACGTCTATGGAAGATAAAGTGTCAAGCGTTGCTGATGGTTTGCCGGAGAAATGTGACTCGTTTGTGTCTAACCTGAGACAGAACAATATACTTGCAAAGTTAGACATAAATGACTTCATCCTGAAATTAAGGGAGGAGGAACTGAGGATGAAGTACAAATCACAGAAAGGATCATACGACCAGAATCTTTCACTTTATAACTCATCTCCCACTCTAACCAGTTCAGGAGCACCACTTCAAACTGCCTTTGTGTCTAGTTCAACAGCTCCTTACCAAACCACTGCTTCAGGATTAGAAACGTCAGGTCATCCCCTACCCAATATATAGTGCCTGAAGCCAATGCTACAAGGTTAAAGACCGAGAATCTCGGTAATATCACTGTGGAAGTTGCAAAGGAGCACATGGATCTTCTAGCTGCTGTTGTTCATTCCTATGATGGTCTAGTTGTAGGGAAGATTGGAAACTACCATCTTGCAGATGAAGATTACGAGCAGGTGGATGAAAATGAACTAGAGAGAATGGATATTATGTGGGCCTTGGCGAGTGCTTTCCGAAGGGCGAAAATTTTTGAGAAAAAGACTGGACAAAATTTTGTAGCCACAAAAGATACAACCTTTGGTTTTGACAAAACCAAAGTTACCTGCTTTAATTGTGGTGAAAAGGGGCATTTCAAACGTGAATGTGTAAAGCCCAAGAAAGTAGGTAACGGAAATACATTCTCAACCTTTCAACCGTCAAGACAAAGATAAGAGTGGAACTACCTCGTCAAGCAAAGAGACAAAGGCCTTGACCACCCAAGGTGATGAAGGGCAGGACTGGACCTTCAGTTTTGTGTCTCCAGGTGAATCAAACATTGCTTGTGTCGAGGGATTGGATGACGGCTCTACAAGTGAAGGTGAAATCATAGTTGAACAAGTACTGTCAGATAACGAAGAAGCTATGAATGTTGTAAATTACCTGATTGAAGAAGAACTCAGAATGACATATTCAGAATCTCTAGAATCCGAAGAGTCAAATTCTGGATTGATGGTTGATTCAACTGAATATTCATAGGTAAGTACAAAAGATCAACTTTTTGAAAAACATGCTTGTAATGAATGTAACAAATTTAGAGAAAGCATTGATTTGAAATTTGCTAGGTTATTAGACCACAATGAAAGCTTAGTAAATGATGTACAACTGTGCACAGAAGCTAATCGTATTTTGAAACAAAATGAGCACAGTTATAAAGAAAAAATAGAACTTTTAGGTAAAAAACTACGGGAAACCAAGGTTGTTGCTTTTAATCAAGCTAATGATAAAATGTTCTATTTAAATTCTTTGGAAGAAACAAAGAAAGAGAAAGCAGTTTTAGAAGTCGAAGTAAATTCTTTAAAACAAAAACTGCACAGTTGGACTAGTTCTTCTCACATAGTTCAACACTTAGTGAAAGAACAGAATAATGGGGAAGTGTTGGGTTACAAAGTAGTCCCACCACCACATGAGATCATGTTAAATACAAAATGTAGACCTGTAAACAACAACACAATTAAGGATCATGTGGTGTCCACTCCTCTGGTTAGTGATCCAGATTCCACTAGCAAACCGGTGAATTGTGTCACTAAACAGAAGGAGACTACTTTGAAATCAAAGGAAAAGATGCCTATTATAAATTTGGATGATAAATTTGAAAAAGTTAATGTAAAGTCAGGTTCACACATGTCTACTTCTGAATCCAAAGTGACCAAATCAGTTAACCAAACACGTGCTTCACGTCAAAGTCCAAATAAACTAAAAGCTAAAGATGGTAAAAGTGTGCAATCAATTACTTTTGTTAAAGACACAGATACATCTAAACGATTAGTGATGAAATCCAACTAGACTCATGTCACACTTGTATCACAATCAACCCCACATAAACAGTTTCCTCAACATGTAGAAGGGAGATCATGCTACAGTGGTGGAAAGAGAGGACACATTTCTTCTAACTGTCATTATTATCAGACTCAAAGACAGAAAATTGAACTTTATGATGCAAAACCAGTTCTTTGAAAAGGAGTTCTATTACTCCACCAAAGAGAATTAATGAACCTAAAGTTCAAACTGTAAGCCAATCGTCTGTTTACCACAAATAGGCCTTACACAAAACTAGATTATGGAAAGAAAAGCCAAGTCCATTGTCTGATAATGAGCACAATAAGAAGAATGATATGCCCTCACCCTCAAATGGACAGTGGGTTGAGTTTATGATGTGTGATTCCTCTGGGTCACCCAAGCCAGTTAAGGCTTGGGTCCTAAACCTAAACTGATCATTTCCTTTGAATGTGCAGGGTGTCCGTTACAGTGCTATCACAAATACCTGGATTGTTGATAGTGGGGCGTCCAGACACATGACTGGGTACTTGTCTCTCTTGTTCAATGTCAAACAAATTAAAGGGGGACATGTATCATTTGCTGGGAATAAATGAGGATACATCACCGCTCAAGACAAAGTGGGAAACCAAAAATTCAAGTTTGATAAGGTCAACTACGTTCAACAACTACATAATAACTTGCTTTCAGTATCCCAGATATGTGAAAAAAGATTCAAAGTTGTCTTTGACAACAAGAAGTGCTATGTATTGACGAAGAACTACGTTATCCCGGAGGACAAAATCTTAATATCAGCTTCAAGATATAATGACTTATATGTCTTGGATCTCTCAAAAACCTCCACAACCGATCATAAAGTTCAATGCTTCTTGTCAAAGGCAACAAAGAGGGACTCAATCTCCTGGCACAGAGAGGGACTCAATCTCCAAAATGAATTAGTGAATGGAGTAAATGTCAAGAATTTTCAACTTCCGGATTTTTTGTGTAGCATGTAAGAAAGGTAAACAGATCAAGAAGTCTCACAAGGCAAAGAAAGTAAATTCCATTGACCTGCCTCTCGAACTTCTACACATGGATCTGTTTGGACCTGTTAGCATCAAGAGCATCTTTGGTGATTTGTACTGTTATGTAGTCACTGATGACTACTCAATATTCTCTTGGGTAATGTTTCTGAAATTCAAATCAGAGACATTTGAATCGTTCAAACAGCTGGTGACTACATTGGAATCTCTCTACAAGCTGAAAGTGCAACAGATTCGCTTAGACAACGGGACGGAGTTCAAGAACCAGTGGATGTAGGCATTCTGTAAAGAGAAAGGAATTGTACACCAGTTCACATCTGCCTACACTCCACAAATGAACGAAGTTGCTGAACGGAAGAAAAAGACCTTGATAAAGACAACAAGAATAATGCCAGCCGACTATAAACTGCCCATCCAATTTTGGAACGAGGCAGTTGCCAATGCATGTTACACCCTCAATCGAGTCTTGGTGGTCAAACATCATTGTAAAACGTGTTATGAGTTGCTCCAGCAACGTAAACCTAATCTGGAGTATCTCGAACCTTTCGGCGCATCATGTACGCAGCTAAAGAAAACTCAGTCAGGGAAGTTAGTGAAAAGGCTGATGAAGGGATATTTCTAGGATAACAACTCAACGGGTCAAGTAGAAGTGTGGTGCAACGTTGACGTTCAGAGATACACCGCCCCCTACTGGAAAGGGACCTGTATTCTTCTTCGACTGTGATGTATTCTTGAAGTCCTTCAACATCCCTCTCTTCCTTCCTGATGATGAGTTATAGACCAATATGATGTACGATGTCTTAAACACACCGTCACTAGACTAGACAACATCAGGTTCACAAGGTGAATCTTCTAGTCCTTTAGGGGGAGCACTTGAGGTAAGCGACTCCTCCTCTAACGATGAAGAAGTGGAGAATGATCATGTGTATCAGGAGGAATAGGTTCCTGCTACTGAAAGTACACAACATCAGATGTTGATGCTTCTGACGCTTTGAAACCTCACACTACAACTGCTATTGATACTGAAATGAGAATTCAAAATCTAGATCAGGAAGTAGTCGTTCCCACCACTCCCAGATCTCGAATACATGTATATCATCCTCTGGACAATGTCATAGGGGATGTACATTCGGGAGTACAGACAAGAAATCAGCTATACTCAGCTGATTAGGCCTCACTCATGGAAAAAGGCTATCTTCACGATGGTGCTTATCGATGTTTTGTGTCTCAATTTGAGCCAAAATATGTAAGTGAAGCCTTAAACGATGAGGCATGGGTGAGTGCCATGCAAGAAGAACTCCTACAATTCAAGAAGTTAGGAGTTTGGACACTGGTGGATAGACCTAAATGTGCTAAGGTAATTGACACTAAATGGGTCTTGAAATGCAAGAAAGATGACCAAGGGGTCATAATAAGAAACAAGGCTTGACTTGTGGTTCAAGGTTTTGGACAAGTCGAACGCATTGATTACAATGAAGTGTTTGCACCTGTGGCTAGAATGGAAGAAATCCAGATCTTCTTGCCTATGCATCTTACATGAAGATTAAAGTTTATCAACTAGATGTCAAAAGTGCATTCCTTCATAGTGAAATTCATGAGATAGTGTATGTCAGTCAACCAGAAGGATTTGAGGATCCTTATCATCGGGACATAGTTTACAAACTGGATAAGGCTCTTTACAGGCTACATCAAGCCCCGAGAGCATGTTATGAGAAACTCTCAACTCATCTGGTGCAACACGGTTTTCACAAAGGAGTTATTGACTGTACACTGTTCATCAAAGAAAAGGATGGCGACAAACTGCTCGTACAGATTTATGTTGATGACATAATCTTTGGTTCCAGAAACGAAGAGTTATGTAAATAATTTGAATCTATAATGAAAGTAGAATTTGAGATGAGTGCAATGAGGGAGATGAAGTTCTTCCTAGGATTACAGGTGGATTAGACACCAAATGGAATCTTCCTACATCAGACTAAATGGAATCGATGTGGTTAAAATTAATACTGATTTTCAACGCGCCGACCTCTACACAAAAGCATTTGATAAACTGAGGTTTTTATATCTATTAGAGGTTAATGGTGTGAAAAAGAAAAGTGATGTGATTTCAGAGGAAGAAAATGTCTAGTCTGAGATTCTTTAATTTAATTTTATTTTATATTTTCGGTTTTAGAATTTTAGTGGGAGAATAGGTTAGATTAGTATTAAATTAGCTGCTTTATTTAATTACTTACAAAAATGAGGGAGAAGGACAGTTTAGCTAAAAGGAAAGTAATCAAATCTGTGATACTGATTCAATATTTATGGAAAATGATAGTACACGGGGACAAATTATTTGGGACTTCAAAAGAGTTTAACTGATTAAGATGCAAAATTCAAAGCTTAATTCTGAAAAGACTAAGCAAAATAAAAGGAAAAATGATAGTAAAACTAGTATGCTACCAAGGTAACATAGAGAAAGTAGACCTAGAGGCTGCTAGTTCATTATATGATGTGTCGGTAGATTCAACACAATAGATAAGTAGAACTCATTAGTTATTTAAAATTCAAACCAAGTTGTTGAACTTGCTGTGGGTTCCCATCTTATCCCTGGTTAGCACAATCAACGTAGTTCCAATAAGAGGTGAAGAGCAAAATAAATGCCACAAATGTGTGCGGACGACCATAAAAAATGAGCAAAGCACATGGAAAAATGCAAAATGCAATCATGCTAATAACATATGTTGTTGGTGCGTTATGTGCAAAAAGAAAATAAATGCTCTAACAAGAGATAGGTTGTGTGCCTCTCTGTTGTGCGGTGACACTGACCTAAGGATAAGCATAATCTAAATATTCTAGAATTCTGAGGAAGCGCTAAGGTCTATCCTTTCCTTAAGTTAAGAGTGAAGGACGGATACTGGCTCCCACTCCTGGGCAAAAGCATGCTAAGGACGCTGCTTACTCCTTCAATAGCAGATTCAATAGCAAAGAAAAGAAGCGCTACCACGAAGACTAATCAGACTCTCGGATGGCACTCGGTTTCCTAACTCATTTACTTTACTTGAAGCCTTTCATTTTCGGCATTGTTGTTTGCACCTCTCTGCTGTGCGATGGCACTAACTTGAGGCTTGGCATCTCTTTGAAAGCTCTTAGAATAGTTTCTTCTTGAAATATACCCGTAGACCGCTCAAAAATCTTCTGAGGAACGTTGATTACCATATGAGCGTGGGATCCACAAATGCTTGTTGAAATAATTAAACCTTAGATCATCACCAATGTATGTCAAAAATTTGTGTATGGATTTAAGTGGACAAATATACTAACAATCATCGTGAGCTGCAGTTCTTGAAAGTTAAAATCATTATGTGCATCTTGTAGCTCTTGTATGATTTCCTAAAATTGCTATTGACTCTCGGTCAAAACAAGAATCTAGCATCAAAATAGTGTATCAAAGTGTCCCGAATGATTCTAATATACCTGTATTATTCCATAATGAATCGTACCAGAAATGATAAAATAGAATTGAAGTTGTGCTGTCCAGGGAGTAAAATCGGTTAGAAGTACTCTAATAGGTTTAAATCCATCTCCAATCAAAAATACAAAAATATGTTTTGGTTTTGTTTTTAAATTTCTAGTTGTTTTTATTTATTTATTCTTAGTCGTTTGGTAGGTAAAAGTCGGACTATCCATCTGAATTCAATCTGTGAATCACTCACTAAAAGGGGTAACGTTTGAGGTGACCAATCGGGTTTTAAGTTAAAAGGATCACGTCTTAGGTGATCAACACGTTTTAAAATAAAAAAAAACATGTCTAAAATGATCATTGGTAATAATGTCTAATAAATAGTTTAACAAGTTAAATGTTGAAAGTGCATGAGGTCAAACTCATAAGTCTAAGTCATTCGCATGATTGGATCATGAGTATGAGCCAATCGCACGATTGAACCATATGTATGGACCAGACGTGCGATTGGATGATAAGCATGGGTCAATCCATGCGATTGGATCACCAGAATGAACCAATCGCACGAATGGAAGGGAACAATTGAGTCAGTCGCACGACTGAGCCCTAGTTGCACAAATGAAACGTGTGAATAGGTCCAGTCCCACGACTAAAGGTAAAATTAGTATAAATAGGGTGAAGTCGGTCGCACATTCTCATCACCCTTCAATCGCTCCCAAATCGCACGAAAGCAAAGTGACTCTGCAAAAAATCGATTTCAATGATTTTGCACTATGATGGTGATACTAACGTGTACTCTCTTCATTTACAGGTACTTAGTGACTAAAATCGCACAAAATGTTTGGTTTAATCAAGCCCTAATGAACCAAATTGGTCAAATCAAGAACCGAGACAAAAATGTAATAATAAACCACCAAAATGGACTAAATCGTTAATTTAAAGAATAGTTGGTGTATTTTGAGTGTTTGCGAGTCTAATGAGCCTAACCACAACGTTTAACAATAAGTATAGACCAAGAACTGATTTAACAGTGTCGAATAGAGACTCATGCGAATGGACATGCTGATGAACTTCAATCGCATGATTGAGCTGGGCGTTTGATTCAATCGCACGAATGAACCATGTGTAAGAGTTTAGTCGCACGACTGGGTCAACAGCATGGGACAGTATACGACTAAACCCAGTCGTAGGCTCAATCGTACGACTGAGCTCAATCGCACGACTAAGACTTAGTCGCATTGTCCATTCGCACAATGGAACAAACCGATTCATGCTCATTAAAATTCAAAGGTCATCCATTTACACAAATTCTAACGTATATGTATCTTGTGTTACAAGAACATGACTAGTAGATGGACTATGAGCACGAAGTACAACCTCTGTGCTCATCTTGATGTCATATCTCAGAACGCTTCTGAGTTTGCGGGATTATTACATTTTTACAGAGATCAAGGATCTTCAAGGCTATCTCTACTCCGTGCACATAATACAGATCGATTCAGCAGGCTTTCTGGGAAAGCGTTGTAGTAGACAGGTTTGCTGAGCCTCATCGCATTCGGAGTTCTATTTTTGGTCAGGAGATTAAGATTAGTGAGGATGATCTAAGCAGGGTTTTAGAGTTGGGTGATGATGGTGACTGCCCACCCAGGCTACATCCACTGACGGTTCGAGGATGTTTCCTTTGAATCATGTACGTTGGGGACATTAATGCAAGTGTGCTCAACAAGAGCAACTTGTGCCCCCAGTTCAAGTACTTGGCCCATGTGTTGCTCAAGTGCATAGCCTCGAGGATGGGAGGCTTTGATGAGATCTCTGATCAGATCCAGAACGCTTACGTGGCTCTAGTACTGAATCATCCATTCAGTTTCTCTCGGATGATATTCACGTACATGGTAGAGAATATAAAGGCCAAAGGCAAGGAAGGCTTCTGCATGTACCCTAATTTTTTACAGATTATTATTGACTAGAAGCTTCTGTTGCTGCTTAAGGAGAGATATGTTGCAGTTACACTTGAGGTTATGGATGACACCACCCTTGGGAGGATGAAGGTGTACTGGGGCACGCAGGTGAAGCCCTGAGTGAGGAGATTGGTTGGGCATTTGGCCCGGGAGGACTACAAGGCACCTGTTCGCAAGAAGTGGCATCACGATGAGAGTGATTCGGATTTTGAGCCTATAGTTTTTTTCCCACCAACGACGACGATGATGATGACAATGGTGATGGTGGAGATACAGGCCCCACCCCGTCTAGGGCTACTGCCACTGATATTCCGTCTCCACGATCCACATAGGGTGGAACTGAGCGGGTTGTGTTTCATCAAGACTTCCTGCCAGATGAGGAGGAAGAGTTAGATGAGGAGCCACTGGTTAGGACAGTGGGAAGTAAGGTTGTTGCAACAGAGAGAGGGATTGCGGCGGTTGGTGGACGCCAGGGTGAGTCCAGGGTTGCTGCTACTACTGATACTGATCCATCATACATCCCTAACCATCCCATCAGCCCATGGGGAGCATCCTCTTCCAAAGGGTTAAGCAAGAAGAGAATGGCTCAACCACATGGCATGAAGAGCAAAAGGAGGAGGATTACACTAATCACCATAACATCCACCACCTCTACCACAGCTGCCACCACCACTATCACACCTCCTACCACCACTACCACACCTCCCACCACCACTACCACACCTCCTACCATCACTACCACAACCACCCCTTCATCATCCACTCCTATTCCACCTCCCATATTCACCACATCCACCACCACTACCGCCACCAAAGAGCTGTGACTTCTATACAAGTCCCAATGAGCCATGGACCCACTCTACCCTCTAGCGGGGTAGAGGAACAGCTAGCCAACCTCAACCAGATGGTGCTAAAGCTGCTCGCTGCCGATGAGCAAAGAGCTACACAGCTAAACCACCTTATGATGCTCAATACTGCTCAAGCTCAGCAGATTACACGGCTATAGGAATAGAATACACATTTTGTTCAGAGGATAGATGAGCTAGAGAGAAAGAACAAGAAGATCATGCTCAAGCTAAAAGGATCCAAAGTTGAGCCTTTAAAGATCAGGGAAGGTGATGATGATGATGGTGATGATGATAATGATGATGATAATGATGATGATGATGATAATGATGATGATGATGATGATGATGATGATGATGATGATGATGATGATTCTGGTGAGGAAGATGAGGGTGATGATGAAGGACTAAGTGGAAAGAAGAGAGGAGATGATGATGATAAAGAAGGTGATGCTACTGCATCAGCCTCTGCTTATGGTCAAGAAAGGCGTGCTAAGAGAGCTCAAGATCAAGGAGCATCGTCTTCAGATCCTCCAGGTGAAGAATTGACCGATCAAGATAAAAGTAAAGATTAGATGTTTTGTATTTAGAAAAATTTTGTACTTGATTCAAATATTACATTTATGTAATTTATGATTATCTATGTTTATCTATGCTTAAATATATTGATTAACTACTAATGATTGATGTGTTAAATGATTGATGTGTTAAATGATATTGCTCCCTTTCAGCAAATCAAGTCTCAATTCACAATGATTCTTGATTTGCGAGTGTACAAAGGTCAGTGAGCTTCACTCCTGAAGAAGGAGAAATTATTCACGATCTTACTGACGAGCAACTTGCGGAGATGTTCAGACTGAATCCTGACGAGCTCGTCAAAGACGCTCCAAAGGTCGATGTTATGAGTGTTGATGAGCTGAACAAGGATGATGAAATAGAAATAGAGGATGCCGCGTCTGACCACTATCCAGAGTACACATACCAAGAGGGAAATATGATTCCCAACTTGATTGACACTCTTTGGCAGTGCTACATTTGAAAAACTGGATGAGATGGAGAAAGAAACAGATAAGGATGAACGCCAAGCCCAAGCTTCGGATGCATATGTTGATATAAAGAAGGCTAAATGGGCAGCTTGTTTTGCTGAAATTAGAGCCCAGCACAAAGCTCCAAAGCAGAATGCCTACACCAAACTCTACAAAGTCAAGAAACATCAGACGGTGTCTAGCAAGATCATAGCATGGGCGTATTTTGAAGATCTAAATGTTTATGTTGTAAAAAGGGAGAAGGTAATAGAGTACCTCAGGTATCCTCATGATCTAAAGACTCTCCCAGGTTTTGAGCTCAACCAACTGGCATGATTAAATCTACTGTATGCTGATCCTAGATGTTAGGTTGGTTTGAGGCTGCTCTAAAGAAGGAATACCACACCATATGGGTAAACTTCAGACCTCAACAACCAAAGAGGTACACTCGTAGGTTTGAAGTGGATCCCATATCTAGAAAGCCTAAAGTAGTGTTGAAGTGGAGTCCTCCACGCACAATGTCAAAGATTCCCTTACGGGCAATGCCTCAAGACTTCACTCTGTTGGACCAAAAGAACTAATGAGCCAGATCAGAAAAACCTTTAAGTCCCACAGACATCATAACAACTGAAGAAGTTTACATCAGCTGAAGACAACAGCTGAAGACAAAGTCTGAAGACAGTCTGAAGACAAAGTCTGAAGACTAAGTCTGAAGACATCAGCTGAAGACAAAATCTGAAGACAAAGTCTGTAAACAACAGCTGAAGACAAAGTCTGAAGACAAAGTCTGAAGACATCAGCTGAAGACAAAGTCTGAAGACAAAGTCTGAAGACAATAGCTGAAGACAAAGTCTGAAGACAACAGCTGAAGACAAAGTCTGAAGACAACAGCTGAAGACAAAGTCTGAAGACAAAGTCTGAAGACAACAGCTGAAGACAAAGTCTGAAGACAAAGTCTGAAGACAACAGCTGAAGACAAAGTCTGAAGACAAAGCTGAAGACAAAGCTGAAGAC
>BJCM01058123.1:0-15601 GCA_018326385.1 Flaveria bidentis
TGGTGTTGTGAGTTTGATGGTGGGGTGGTTAGGTGGAAGGGGTGGTCAGCCGAGCAGGTTTATCTGGCTGGTGTTTGACGGTGATGAATGTGCTGGTGGTGGTGGTGGTGGTGTTCGGTGGCGTTGTGGTGTTCGGTGGTGTGTAGGTGTTCGGTGGTTAGGTTGGCAGGCGATGGTGGCAACCGAGTGTAGGGGGTGGTAGTGGCTCCGGTGTATGGCGGTGAAGATGGTTACTGGTGTCTCCGGTGAAGTCGGTGGTCTGGTGGTGGGGGGTGATGGTGATCGGTGTCTATAGTGAAGTCGGTGAAGATGGTGACTGGTGTCTCCAGTGTATGGCGGTGAAGATGGTGACTTACAGATCCCGAATATGACCTCAACAGAGCATTGATTTCTCAATAACCCTAAATTGTTCCAGTTCTGCACAGACCAATAACCACCAAAAATTTCCCCCAAATTCAAGATTCAACACCGACCCAAAACAAACCCCTTCGGAGGAGATTGAAATTTCCCCTCCGGCTTGAAAGCGTTATGAGATAGCGTAGGTTTAGATCGGTGTAAGCGATAGATGGTATATCATATATGAACCCTAGATTTATGAGTGAAATATGAAATATGAAATATTCTGTGCCGATGATCAATCAATCATCATTGGACAATTATTGCATATAAAATATAAAACATGCATTTAAATTTGCTAAAATATTGCAATGGAATAACTTAAAAACATTTCATATATTAATGATTGCTTTTGCAAAACAATACAATGTAATTAACAATATTATCATTTGCATTACATCACAAAAACATCATAGTTCTACAAAATAGATGTCATCCAAAAATGCCAAGTAGCTTCCCCATGCCATCCTCAGCAACAATTACCTTCCAACTGAAAAATACATAAAAGTCAACATTGTTGAGTGAGTTCTAGTTTTATAAAAAAGTACTTTTACTCCCGTTTAAAATCGTCTTTTACTCTTATACGTGATCATACATCATACGTATAAATAGATAATTTATTATCATCTTCCATCATTATTCATTAATTTTCGTTCAATGTACGTCATCATTATCATTCTCTTTCATTCGTAGTCTTCCTTACTTATCTTTCGTATATTCATCATCTTTCTTACTTACATTCCAGATCAATGTCATGTGCTATACCCCGAACATCATGCACGAAGCTGGTTACTGGGCCTAAGGTCTATCAATAGACCCTAAACATTATGCACGAAGCTGACTCCACAATACCTAGGGCAAGCGATAAGGATCCCATACATATGGTCAATCACAAAGATTAGACCATAATGTGCATCTTTCTGGGGTAGCTAACCCGCACACCGTTGAGCTAACACCCTTCATTGGGTGTGAACCTCCTTATAGTGCTTGCAAGACTTTCTTACATTCGTTCTTCCATTAATGCATGTATTCATTATTTCATTACGTTCATCTTATCACTATGAACATAATACTTTCGCTTTACGTTACATAATACTTTTCGTTCATTTCATAATCATAACCCATAAGTCATGGAATAATACATAATAGGAACGTAAGGAAACACAACATGAACATACATAGCATCACATAAACATCACATACCCCATCACACATCATCATAAACATCATGCATCGCCCATTCACATACACACACACATACACATACACATGCATAAAAAGTACAAGTCATCATAGAACATAACCAACCCTCTAGAGGACAGCGGGGGTTCGGGGGCAGCGGCCTCTGATAGCGGGGTCCTAGGGGTAGCAGCCCTAGTTGGGTCCAAGGGGCAACACCATAGGTGGGGTCGTGCTGACCTATTAAAATCGATCTTCCATTAAAACCACTTAAAATCTTGGTCATTTAAATTGTATATTTAGTATGCATTTCCAGCCCTAAACAAGTTTAGAACCTTTAAATAGGGGATCTACAACTCGCCTGGACTTCATGAGTAGCTTCTCAGTCAAGCTTTCTAAGCAAGGGTCGTACTATACAGCCTGCAGATAAGTTAATGTCAGGATCGTGTACGTACAGAATAATAACTGATAATGCGTGAAACTAGATCAAATAGTGCGGAATCCTATTTGATTGGTGATCCAATCACTGAACCCAATCGATATTAGAGTAAACTAAATGTTAAGAACGAGAAGGAATCGATCAAGAACAGACATTGAAGTTGGATTGGCTTTCTTGGGCGTTCTGGACGGCTAGGGTTCGTGTGTTCGAAGTATTATCTAATTGTTCTGAATTCTTATGTTTTTTCACGAATTAAATAGTATTTATAGGTTTGTAGTTTTCATTCGTATGACTAAACCATTAGCATGGTTCAGTCGTGCGACTGAATCATGCGATTGAGTCATACGCATGACTGAAGGTTTAGTCGTGCGACCGAGTCAATCTTTTGTCTCAATCATACGACTGATCCAATCTCCTGGTTCAATCGTGCGACTGGTTCATAAGCATGATGTATTCATGTGTATGGTCCATAAGTATGGTCCATTAGCATGAAGACTCATTCGACTAGGTTGAACATATTTCTCAATCATTATTGACTAAAAACTATGTTCAATAACTTCAAACCTATATAATAAGTTCATACATATGAATTATACTCAACACAATAATAATATGAAATAAATAAACATCAATAAGCATCAACCACATATTATATTTCATTGAATCAATTCATTTCATATGTGTAAGACATGAAAGACTTTTACATTAAAGCTCATAAACTAGGAACATGATGTATCTATAGATAACACTAAAAGGAGTTAGTTATTTGCCTAATTTCGCTACATGATCAGCAGTTTTGCTACTAGTTTCGCCAACAGTTTGACTACTAGTTTCGCTAACAGTTTCGCTGCTAGTTTCACCAGAAGTTTCGCTGCCAGTTTTGCCCAACTTTCGTTGGAAACCATGTCTGTGAAACTATCTACTAAACTATAGTTTCGTAGGAAGTCTTCATAGTTTCACTGGATGACTACACAATTTAGCTGGATAAACACCCAGTTTCGTAGAACGGGCTGAAATTACGAACCAAACCCATTTTTCACCCAAAACTTCAATCTTTTACACCCAAAACCTTGGTTTATCACACATGAAGCTATATCTAATCTTCTTACATGTTTTCTGACACAAAAACGTTAGTTTTTAGGGAGTCTTTGCTACTTTCAAAAACCCCAAGCCCAAGAATTCGGGTTTACCCTCAAAGAAACAATTAAACGATCTTTCTTACATGGATTCTTGGTCTTTTCTTGTTGTTTGGATGTCCACGAACACCGATCTTCAATCTTGTGAACAACTGAGCCTTGCCATTTTCTCTCCACTTTCTCTCTTTACACTTTTTCTCTTGGAATTAGGTGTTGAGTTTCAAATGAGAGTGGCTTAAGCTGATCCATTTATATATACCGGGCGTTACTGGGATCTTAAACTCATGGGAAACATAACCCACGAGGTTTACTTGGTCCATACTCCATTTCCCAGTTATTTTCTTTAAATAATCCCGACTAAGCCCATTATTATTAATTGGCTCGTTTTAACTTTATTCTGGGCGTTACACATAACCTATCACTATTTATAAATTTCCTCCTTGTGAATGTTGACCTCATGAATGTCACCGCCATGAATCTTATTGTCAAGAATGTCGTTAGACAATCCTTGGCTGATCTTGAGGTCTATGTTGTCACTACCCTTGAACTATTGATTGTCACCAGATTCAAAGGATTGTTGCAACTTTAATTTGAGTGGATGGATATTTGTCTGGAACTTACTATTTTTAACCAAAAATCCTAAATTTTTATGTCTAATTCATTTATGTATCACTCATGAAACTAGATATATAATTTTAAGCTGCATTCATATATAAAAATGGTTTTGATAAAGAAATTCAAAATTTTCTCCAAAATCAATTAGAATTTTCTAATGAAAAACTCATATTAGAAAATGATTATTACCTATTTTTTAATATTTTCCTTCCTTTACTTTGGTAATGCTCTATCATTTATTCAAATTTAAGAAAGGTAGATCAAATATTTGTCCTTAAGCATTCTCTCCTTGTAGCCCTTTATTTTTCTCTCTAAGATGAAGAAGATGAAGATGGTGAATAAGGGGATCAAGAGGGTTTTAGGAAACTTATTAGCTTACCCATCCCCCTCTATTGCATGCCTAAGGGCCTTTGCCCAAGACGTCCTCCTTCTGATTTCTTTCAAACATGACATTGTCACATAGATCCCCACGTTATTGTTTTCCATCTTTCATGATGTTAAAGTATTCTTGATTAATATACACATTCTACATGTCCTTGGATGATACTTGATTTACTCTTGTTCTGCTACTTGCTCATATGTTTGTTTAGTTAGTAATTAGTATTTATCATTTTTTTCTAAATATAAAACATGTTTGTGACATCCTCTATAATTTCACACACATCATGAGAAAGTTAAGATGAAAACTAAAGGGTCGGGTTCAAAAAAAACCAAGAGAAATTATGAAAACCAATAAATCAAATCTTCAACTTTGATGTATTAATACCAATGGCTCATATTTTTTTGACTTGTAGTACACATGGTCCCACAAGAGTAGTATCTTTGTTTGTGAGGTTCAGGCAAAGATGCAAATATTATGTGGGGTTTTATTTATTTTTGCCATATCCACAATATACTATAAAAATTGTTATCATTACACTCGAAGACCCTAACATCGTTAGGAAACTTCTATTAATTTGTTAACAAGTGACCAAAATACATGGACTTATTAAAACATAATATATTGTTATATCGACACACACACACACATATATATATATATACATTTATATATATGTGTGTGTATAAACAAAATCAGTTATCTATTAGTAGTTCATGTGTATTTTCATGAATGCAATCCCTCCCATTCCCACCTATTATATTCCCCATCATAACAAAGCTGTAAAAAAACACCAACGCTCTTCAATCCACTACCACCACACCCTTCAACACTATCACCATGTTATTTACCTCTATATCGCATTACACCCCCCCACCCCACCCCACCCCCTCTCTATCCCTCTCTCACTCTTTCTTCTTCACCCTCCAACCCTAGATCGTCCAAACCCATTTCTATTCATCACCACCACCTTTTAGTCCCATTTAATCTTTTTAAAACTATATATCATTTTCAAGAGATGAAGACACTCACATGGGGAAGAAAAATGAGATTGGAAATCCAGAATTTAATTTACAACCATTATTCTCATTCCTTTTCAGGTTACATTTTGCTTATGTGTTCAAGTTATGTTTGATAATTAAATAGGTCTTATTTAATAGTTGTAAATGAAATCAAGCAATAATGAGTGGAAGTTACTCGGAAGTTAAAATCCGATAAAGAAGAAGTTGGTGGCAAGTGTTGAATAGTAATTGCGGGGGTGGTTCTTGGTAGTGGTCAAAGGTTTTAGTAGGGTTGCGAGATCCATTTCTAGGTTAACATTTTTGGGTTTAATAATGGGGGAACATATATCGGGTTGGTGGTGAATGATGGTGGTTGAAGAGATTTCAGGCCGCCAAGGAGGTGATTGAGGGGTGGGAGATGAGATAAGGATGGTAATAGATGGGACTTGTAGGTATGTGCAAGAAACCAAAATAATCATAATCAAAGTATCCAACGTGATGAACAAAAAAAATTAAAACTTAAGAAATTGATGGTTTGGTTTAATGGTGTTTGTAAAAACCAATTTTTTAGTTTGGTATCGATTTTGCTTGTAATGAAAACCGAATCGAAACCATACAATTTGTAATTTAGAGGTTTAATCATACACTTATAAATATGGTTAGTCTATTAGCTTAACTTTTGTATTTGAATTGATTGATTAAAATATCTTATTGATTTTTTGTTCTTATAATTTATGAATTGTAATTAATTTTAATGTCAACTAATTTATGTGAATATATATTATATTTAAATATTAACAAAATAATTATAATTACTTCGGACTAATTATTTGTGTAAAAACTTAAAGCCTAAATGGTAAAACCAAAAAACATTTAAATCAAACCATAACTGCAGGACCAGTGAAGGGTATGCACTTACAACACAACAACAAAATGAGGAAAGTTGATAGGAACACTTAACAGATCAAATAGGGAACTGGTTTACCGTTGGTAAAGATGCTAAGAACACAACTAAATATGAGACAGAACAAAGAAGGAAAAACACACAAGTAGTTGGTTTTCAAGAATGTTGTATATTGCTTCTCAAGTTCTATTAAAAATGTTACAAAAGCATATCAGAAAGTTAAAAGTACTTGAGATACATATACTACATCCTATAACCGACCATACTTTGAAGGCCAGCTGGATACAATTGACTAGACAACAAATAAAATCAAATGTAGAGTCAAAAGGTAGATTGCCTTTTGACTAGTGAATATGACATGCCGTAGCTCATATCCTAATATATTATAAAAATGATAAAATACCTAAAGTAGAAAGTTACAGACTCAAGACCTCAATGTACAATTACTAAAAGCATGGACCTTTCACCAACTTATGTCAAGTATGAGTCTCATCAGAGTTCCAGCGGAAAGGAGTCCAACTTTATGTAAAAGGTACATTAGATAAATCATGTGTTCTAAAAGTCTTCGGAAGAAATCTGTCTTCAAGTGTTGGCTTCAGAAGACTTTGTCTCTGAAGCATCAAAAGACTTCATCTTTGGCTTCGGAAGATATAAGTCTTGGCTTCGGAAGTTTTCACACTAGAGTATTTTCTTATGTTGGTGTAAAACTTTCAAAGCATTCTACTTCAGTACACTTATGCATGCATGCAGGAGTGACTTTGGGTGTTTGGGTTGCATCAGCCTTATATTAAACCTTACAAACTCCCCCTTGGTTGATGCTACCAAAACACTTGAAGACTTCATATATCAACACTCCTTATTAGGATAATGACCATCCGTTTCTTCATAAGATAACCAGGATCACTCAAACTCTCAAAGTGTCTTCTTATGTCCAAGAGATCATGCAGAGGCAGATTGAACATATCTTGTCATGTGTAGACATTTTCAATACCTTGATCTCTGAAGACATATCATCATTCTGGATTGTTAGTGTATGTACAACACAAGATGGCTCTTCCTGATGCTAGAGGAGCTACTTGAATTGGAGTTGGTGGAGCATCCTCTATTTGCACATCCTCAGGATGTTCTGACTCATCCTGAGGTTTGGATATGGATGTTTCTTTCTTCTTTTTCTTTGGCTTTGGTTTGGAAGCCATCCTTTTTCTCCTCTTTGAACCTTTTAACTAAGAAGACTGGCCTGCAGCACCAGATTGATCTTCTTTGTCTTTTTCAGTTGGGTTTTCCTCTCTCACAGGTATAGATTGAGAGGGGATAGAACCCTACTATGGATCAGAAGTAGAAGCTTGCTGAGGCTCAGTAGGAGATTCAAGTTATGTTGCCTTAAATAGTTCAACCTTAATCTCTACTTCCTGAGGGACCTGACTTGGTGGGGAGTGTAAGTCAATGAGTTCACCTCTTTGAATCTTTTGCTTGATCACCCTAATGTGCTCATCCATGATGGACAGAGACATAGGGCCAAGTCTCCTTCTGGAGAATCCATACAGCTTCAAGAAGCTCATCATCCTCTGCTTATCAGCAGACTTCTTCATACTTTTCTAGATGATGGCTCTTGACTTTGCAGCCTCTTCCTTTAACTTCCTTTTGGTGATCTTTCTTTTTTTGACTATCTCAAGTTCAAGTTTTTTGAGGTACTCAAACTCAATGTCATCAAAGGTTAGGGGAAGAAGTGCAGAAGCCTGGTAGAGGCCTGTGGCACTCATGTAGTTGATCATGTTGATCCTATCCTTTTCTTTGTCTACCTGAAGTTCTCGTGGAAGCACATCCTCTTATACAGGACTTTCTTGAGCTGGGGAGAGAGTAGGCACATGCTTGTACAGTCTTTCCTTTCTTCTTTCTTCTTTGATTTGAAGAAATAGCTTTGCATCCTTTGCCTTCTTTCTTTCCTTTGACTTTTCCATGTCAGCCAGTTTCTTTATTTCATCTAAGGGGAGGGAGATAATATTATCAATGTCATAGTTCCTGGTTTGCAAGTAGTTGATCTTGACCGCCCTCAACTCATCATTCTGAGTGTTTGGTCTTGGGACATCCCTGATAGCAGATTCCATGAGTCTTGCAGACCTAATAGAGGAACTTTCTCCCCTTAGCTTCCTTTTCCTCTCTCTCTCCTCCTCTTCAATCTTCTCAGAAGTCATTTTTCTTATCCTTTTGTCACTCACAGACCTTTGTGACTCAGGGTGGAGAGAGCTTTGGGCTTTATTGTTTGGTTTAGCTTCCAAGCTCAGGCCAGAGAGAGGTTGAGATGCACCTTCACCAGTAGGTGCCTCATAAAGGGAATGAACCTCTGCAACAGTTGATGGTGAGATAGAGCTCTCAGGTTCTACCACTAGGCCTTCAGTCAAGGTTTCCCTTATGAAGCTAATTTTAGGGTCTGCCTTAACATCAAGTTGACCAATGATATTACCTAATTGCCTTAGCCTCCTTTTGAAGCTATACTCTATAGTGATTTTGTCTTGAATTCTTTGAGCTAGCTTGTCTTGATTGGCTTTGGTTGATAAGTGGCATGTTGACAAGGTCAAGACTTTCATAGAAGTTCAAAGTGTAAAATTTGAAGACTTTTTGCTTTCCTTGAACTCTTTGAATGATAAGGGCTCTTCTGTTTTCATCATACATCCACCCAATAATGTGATTTGAAGTTGGTGGAGATGACATTGCCCTTGGTATACCATACTCAAAAAGACTCTAAATGTAGGAGTCTATGGAGTGCACATCAATGTGAACTTGAGGAAGTTGCTGAGTATGCACAATTGCAAGTGAGGATGGTGAGTCCTCAATGTCCATACACCTTAAAGAAATCCTAAGTTCTGTAACTTTAATGGCTTTCTCCCTCATTTTGGTAGAATCACCCTCTTGCATAGGTAAGCTAGGAGTTAGGTCAATTACACTCACAGGTTCTTGTGTTCCTTGTTGAGGTCTTCTTAAAGGTCTCCCAGCTAGTTTTTTCCTGAGATAAGAAATCTCAAGTTTCCGATCATTGACCTTGATTTGCAAGGTAGTCACCTAAGATTCAAGATAACTGACCTTGGAGACTAAATAGGTGCATGTTTGTGATAGTTTTTGCACCTTTAGCCTTAGATTCCCCTCATCTTTATCGGAATAATTATTGGGGGATGAGATGATTGGACTAAAGTCCTCTCTCTCACCCCCTGCTTCATGTTCTTAGCTGCTGGATTTCCTCTGATCACTGACAGCCTCAGTTGAGGTGTCAATGGGCTGAGTTGCCATGGTTGAGGTCTGAATGATGTAATCACTTGCAGAAGTGAGAGCCTATTCCATATAGATATTTTGATCAGGTTCAGAAGTATCCACCTCAGCGATTAGTGACTGATGTGGGCTAGACATAGGAGACTCAGGAGCACTCATCTCTCTTTTAGAAGTGGAAAAGAACAAAGAGTCATGGTACTCACTGAAACCTAAGTCTTTATCAGTATAGAAGTCAAGGTTAGAAATTGCTTGGTTTAACTCTAAAGGCTGGGATGCTAGCTATCCCCTGAAGGTTGTTCACTTCAGTGTTGAGACTCAGAGTGAAGACTTAAGGCATTTGGGCTTGTGAGCTCATCAGACTGAGCATGAGGAACCTTAACACTAATCATTGAAGTAATGGCAGTGGTTTGCTCCTCAAGAGAAGTAAGAACTCCAATATCCATTTCCTCTTGTATGGGTGAGTATATGGGAGCTTGCATAGACTCAATAGTATGAGCAGGGGTTCGTTTGAGTTTTCTTTGGTAGGTGAGGGTGATTTGTGGCTGTTGTGGTGGTTGAGATGTAGATAGTGTGGGTTCAACACTAGCTTGTGCTGCTAGGTTGTCACCTTGAGCAATGAGCTCTAACATTTTTAGGACAAAGGTTGTTTCTACTCCTGAGAAGCCAACAGTTGGCTTCCTTAAGATTTTAAAAATGTCAGGCTTCATCTATTCCAATTTAAGACTATTACTTGTTTTCCTCAACTATGAGCCCAGTTCACAGTTAAGAATTTGTTGAACATATCTAGGAAACATGTAATACTCTAAGAAGTCCAAGTTAGCAAGCAGATTTGTAAAAACAAATTGAAAGTACCTGAAATTGACTCCCTGAACCATCCCATGCACTATGAAAGAGAGATCTTTAGGAATCTGGTCCCACCCTCCATGCTGGTTGGACAAGGTATGGATAACCACATGAAGCAGGTATTTCCACTGGGATGAGACCTTCCCTTTCCTGAAGGTGTTTACAGAGAAATCTCCTTCATAGCCCATCTTCTCAAAGGAATTATTAACAACTTCTTTTGGGAAGAACACCTCACCTTCTTCATCATCCAGCTGAAGATGATTATTGATGATAGTCAGAGTGATTAAGATTGTTCTTCTCTTCATTCTGGCAGACAGTGCCTTCTCTCCATCCATAAAAACCTCTTGGTAGGTCTTTCAAAATTCAAGCAGATGATCCTCATACGGAGTAGGATCAATGGTAAAGGAGGTGAAGTAGTTAGATAAAGCCAAGAATTAGCAAACCTATGAGAAATGTGGATCTTTCTCGGAGTTTAATAGAACAACTTGGTTGTGTTGCCTATGTAACTGCATGGAGAAATCTGGGTCATTTCTTCGGTTAAGGTTAGCCATTATGAGAAAGCTTAAAGATGAAGGAAGGCGGTTTCAGAGAGAAATTTGGGAATTTAGGTATGGAGGAAAGATGAAGATGATAGAAAGAGGGGGAACTGTTGGGTTTATATGTGAAAAGGATTTAAGACAAAGTTAATGAAAGAGGATAAACTTTGAAATCTAGATGTCAGTCCCACCTCTGAAAAAGTAGTTTGCTATTTGCTCAAAACTAGTTTTCTTGGGAGTCAAAAAGCTTCCGAAGGTAAATTATCTTCGAAAGTTTTACTATTAAAACTTTCGAAGCCAAAATGACTTTAGAAGAATTTCCTAAGAGTTTTGAAAAGTCTTGCTTCGGAAGAAAATTAAGAATTGGATGTTTTGTTCAAAGAAACAAAGCTTCCGAGAGTTAATTTGCTATGGAAGGAAATTGTCCTTGAAAACATATAAGTGCTTAAGAAAGGTTCTAAGCTTCGGAAGATATTTCAGAAATTTCTTCTGAAGGAAAATTACTTAGGCAGTTATTTGTTTTGAAAGCATAAGTTTCTTCCGAAGGTAAAAGCATATCTTTCGAAGGATCAAAATTTTTCAGAATTCTAAGTAAATTCTTCAAAAGGTTTTCATCCAGAGGAAACAAGAGCTTATGAAGGTGATAAACTAGACAACTTAGGACACACAAATTTTAAGAAATAATATGAATATATTTAAGAAAAACCTACTCAAAGTTAATCATCCCAATAGCTATATAAGATACTTAAATCTTTGTTCATCAAAAGCCTTTGTAAACAGTTCAGCATATTGTTCATTTGTGTTAACTTTGACTAGTTTGATTAATCCCTTTTCAAAGTTATCTCTAATTAAATGATACTTGATATTGATGTGTTTTGTCCTTGAGTGTTGCACAGGATTCTCTGTGATAAAGATTACACTGTTGTTGTCTATGTGAATGGGAGTCTCCTTGAAATTCAATCCATAGTCAAGCATCTGATTTTAAATCCAAAGAAATTGAGCACAACAACAATGTATTCAGCTTTAGCAGTTGATGCAGAGACACAAAATTGTTTCTTGCATTGCCATGAGACAACCCTTCCACCAAGAAACTGACATCCCCTAGATGTAGACTTTGCAGTCATGTTGAAACCACCATAATCACTATATATATAAGCATACAGATTGAATTCAGAATTCTTAGGATACCAAAGACCAAGTGTTAAGGCACCTTTGAGGTATCTTAGATTCCTCTTGATAGTGATAAGGTGAAACATCTTGGGGTTGGCTTCATATCGAGCACAAATACATGTGGCAAACACGATATCAGTCCTGCTGGCTGTGAGATACATAAGAGACCAAATCATAGCCCTATAAAGATGTTCATCCACATACTTCCACTCAAGATCAGGTCCAAGGGAGTGGTTTCTTGCTATGGGTGTCTTAGCAATCTTACAATCATTCATGTTGAATCTTTTAGTATGTCTTGAACATACTTTGACAGACTAATAAAGATGCCATCTTCAACATGCTTCACTTGAATTCCAAGAAAGAAATTGAGTTCCCCTGTGGCACTCATTTCAAATCTGTCCTTCATTAGCTTCTCAAAGTCTTTGTAGAGCTTTGGATTAGTTGAACCAAAGATGATTTCATCTACATACACTTGAAATAGCATTAAGTTATTCCCCTATCCTTTGATGAAGATAGTTCCACCTATAGTACCCCTTCTGTATACATGCTCGCAGAGATACTAAGATAGAGTCTCATACCATTTCCTTGGTGCTTGGTGCAGCCCATAAAGAGCTTTGTCAAGCTCCTCTTGCATGGATTCAACCCAACTTCCATCCTTCAGAGCCTTATCGATTTTATTTGGCTCTATCTGGGACAAGAAACAAGAATGAAGACAAACATTTTCTTCAGAGCCTTATTCTTACCCTAGTGACAACATCTTTAATGATGTTTGTGGTGGGGTGAGACTTGTGGATCCTTAGCTGAGGGATCACAGCAAGTTGCTGAAAAAGATCTAAATTAGAAAAATTTAGATCTGGTATTGATACTTCTCCCACCACA
The DNA here is from genome assembly GCA_018326385.1 of Flaveria bidentis. Lineage (NCBI taxonomy): Eukaryota > Viridiplantae > Streptophyta > Magnoliopsida > Asterales > Asteraceae > Flaveria > Flaveria bidentis. The sequence continues at coordinate 12,739 of BJCM01058123.1, forward strand.
TCAGCACACTTATCAAAAGAAACTTGATCCAATGAGTATGTGACATCATTGATGTTTTCATCTATTGAATGGTTATCAACATCAAGAAATTCCTGATCATTGTCACGACCATCATCATTTTCTTCTGCATTTGAAGTGTCTTTATCTGGTTGTTGAGCCTTAGAGCTGGGTTTTAAGGCATCTTAGATGTATCAGTTGAATTTGTCATTATGGTGCTGATAGAAACCTCATTTGCAGAAGTTGATGTGTCAGGATCACCTATAGGTAAGATATCTGTAGATCCTGAAACACTCTCACAAGATTTGTTAAAATAGTTGGTAACTAAATCAAGATCAAATAGCCAATCAGGACCAGAACCAGCCACACAGGGTGTGTGTTCATTGAAGGTCACATTGGCTGACTCCTCAACAATTCTTGTTCTAAGATTGTATACTCTAAAAGCCTTAGCTTGAGAAGAGTATCCAATGAAGTGTCCATTATCTGATTTCTCAGCAAATTTGGCAATTTGATCCTTGGTATTCAAGATGGTGCAAGGACATTCAAATGACTTGAGAAAACCAATGAAAGGTTTCCTCTTGTGCTAAAGTTCATAAGAAGTCTTGCCCTGAGTCTTAACCACTAAAACTCTGTTTTGCACATAGCAGGAAGTGTTGACTGCCTCTGCCCAAAAGGTGATGGGCAGCTTAGAGTCAGACAACATGGTTCTTGCATCTTCAATTAGTGTCTTGTTTCTCCTCTCAGCAAGACCATTTTGCTGAGGAGTCCTGGGAGCACTTTATTGACTTGTAATACCTTTTTCATCACAAAATGTATCAAGGATTTGGTTGTTGAATTCAGTTCCCTGATCACATGTTATGGTTTTGGCCTTGTGATCACATTGATTCTCAATCATTAAGATGAAATTCTTTAGAATCTCAGAGGTCTCATCTATAGATTTAAGGAAAAAGACCCAAATGAATCTTGTAAAGTCATCTGTGATCACTAAACAATAATAGGTCCTTCCTAGACTCATTACATTGGTAGGGCCAAAGAGATCCATATGTAACAAGTGTAGGGATGTAGTGATGGAGTTTCTTTCTTTAGGCTTGTGAGATACCTTATGTTGCTTCTCTTTCAGGCATGCAACATAATGATCATCACTTCTAAACTCTTTCTTTGGCATTCTAGTTACCAAATCATTCTTAATAAATTTATTCATGTTCTTAAAGTTTACATGGTATATTCTTTTATGTCATAGGAAAGAGACATCACTAATGACTTTAGATAGAAAGCATGAAACCTCGCCTGAGGGTGTTTTTTCTTGCAAATCTATCTTGTAGATGTTCCCTTCCTAGGGGCTTTGAGCAGGATGTGCTTATGAGGAATGACCACCCCGGGCTTGAGAACAATGCACTCATGCTTAGTAAAAAGCATGTTATGACTTTGATCACAAAATTGGGATACACTCAGAAGATTGTACCCAAGCTCCTTGACAAAATTTACCTTCTCAATGTTGAGCTTACTATTTGTGACATTGCCCCTTCCAAAAATATAACCACCTTCCTTCAAAAGCAACTGGCCCTCTATCAATTCTTTCAAAGTTCTTGAGTAGTGTCACACCACGACGGATGGCGGAATCATCGGGGCGGATGAATGTGAAACGATTGTGCATAGAAAATGGAACTAAATTAGTTGGAATAATATTAAATACCATTTTTCATTGAACAATACAAGTCAATTAAGTTATTACAATACACAAAAATATAACCAACAAAATAAGATTTTTAATTTATCTAAGTCCAAGTCCTATATGAGCAAGAAGAGTTCCTCAAGTATCAAAATTGAAACATGTTAAAAATAAAAGGGTCAACTTTGAAAGTTGGTGAGTTTCCATGGGTTAAACATACATATATATAAAAATATTTACAAGTAGCAATTCATGTTAATGATTATGAATTATGCAAGTTTATAGAACACATAAAGCAACAATCGAATCTCGACTTAATTACAAGTTTATATGATTGGCTAAGTGTACTTGGTTCCCATGATGAACAAGTCATACGTCATCAAGAGCCGGAAATACATCGGCTTAAGCACCAAATAGGCTTGTTAGGCCCATAGATCTATGACGTCGCCAGGCTAGCAATAGTTAATGATTGTTAACATATAATGTATCTCATATAATACTCACAATAATTTCAATAACCATGACAAAAAGGTAAAGATTAATTGCATGTGCATTTACAAGTATCAAAAGGTTACAAGTGTATGTTGATAAGGTTAACATATCTCACCCCAAAAGGTGTGAAATAATATAAAAAGGGGCATAAAAACTAACATGGAAAACTCACAAGTATAGTGATGGTTGTAGAGTACATAAGAAAGCTTGGATGTCAGGAGTCAAAGGTGATGTCCTAAATGATAAAAAAAATAACTTGAGGTTGGAATTCATTACAAGAACTTAGGACATTTAGAAAATGCTAAAAAGCGAAAGGTAGATTAAAAAAGTATTATTGCATCAATTTTAAATTATTGATAAAATGTTTGATATATGTTTGAACAGGTTTTAAAAATAGCAAAAGGTTTCATAAAATTCTAAAAATTAAGAGTTAACTAGCTCAATGTCTTCCGGACAACATTCATTCAGAAACAATTTTATGAAAAGATCTTTAAATAGGTCAAACAAGCAGCACAAGACAGAAGGTGCTGAAATGAGCACTTATCTTGTGAAGGCTATTGTTGAGTCGTCCGATTGAGTTTGAAGACGTATAAACTGTCGTTGAAAAGGTAATTCAATGAAATTAATATTGGAGTCTGATTTTACTCAAATTTAGTTTTTTATGATCAAGTTATGGTCGGTTGAAGTAAGATTATATTCTGCCAG
>BJCM01058281.1:0-14787 GCA_018326385.1 Flaveria bidentis
CATACATAATACATAACATTTTCATCTTAATAAGCATGTTCATTATCTTTCATTCTTTCATATCTTTCACTTCATCATAAACGAGATTGCATAAAGCAAGAGCTCCATGTTGATCGACAACGAATGTCGATCCCTGTCGGTACACATCATCATGGTAGCTAACCCCCGACAGTTGATCCACACTGCAAGGCACATAGCCCGCTCATGAATACAAATCAATCATCATACATCAAACTCACATAAGTGAAGTCCATCATAATGCTTGCAAGACTTTTCATCATCAAACGGGCCCAAGGGTAACATTCATTAAGTTTCACTTTATATCATCTTCCACTTTAATATATATATAATACTTAACTTATTATGTTCACAACATGCCAAGTACTAGTCATCATAAAACATAACCAACCCTCCGCGGGATAACGGGGGTTCGGGGGCGGCAGCCCCTGACAGCGGGGTCCTAGGGGCGGCAGCCCTAGTGGGGTCCAAGGGGCAACGCCCCTAGATGGGGTCGGGCCGCACACATTTAAAAACTCGATCTTCCCGTTAAAACCTCATAAATACTCGATCATTTAAAAACGTAAATTTAGTATGCATAATAACCCCAAAACATGGAAAAAAACTTACAAATAAGGGGATCTAGAACTCACCTGGATACCAAGACCAACTTCTAAACTAAGCTAACAAGGCTAGGATCACACTACACAGCGTGCAGATAAGTTGACGCTTAAAGGGGTTAATTTCTGCCTAAATTCGCTGCTAATTTCGCTGTCAGAAAAACAGTTTCGCTGGCAGTTTCGTTGCCAGTTCCGCATGACAGTTTCGCCCCAACTTTCGTTGGAATTCCATGGCTGCGAAATTATCTGCGAAATTGTAGTTTCCCAGAAAATCCACAGTTTCGCAGTTTGAATATGCAATTTCGCTGGATGCTTATACAGTTTCGCAGATCGCATAAAAATTACGAACCAGCCTGTTTTTAACCCAAAATCGCAACTTTTTACGTCCAATCTCTTAGTTAATCGTCCATGAGGCTATATCTAAGCTTTTTACATGTGATCTTTATGCGATTCTTTGCAACTTTTCAAAACCCAAAACCCTAGAATCCAGGTTTGATCTATAGAAGGGTTTAGAGGCTGATTCTTACCTGGATTTGTTGTTCCTTTCTTATGGTTTGATGCTCAATCGTTCAGGTCTTCAATCCCTTAACCTTTGAAGCTTCAAATCTTGAGTTTTCTTCACTTTCTCTCTCTACTTTCTCTCTCTATGAATTTTGGTGGCTAGGGTTCAAGTGTGGAAGATGGTGGCTAATTAGGTGGGTTTGAAGGCTGATTATGGACCCTAAATCACTTAGGCTCTTGCCCATAAGCCTAATTAGCCCATAACCCATTTCCTTCCTTTATTAAATACCCACAAATTAAGCCCATTATCCTCGATGACTCGTTTTGACTTTTCGAGGTGTTACAAGGGGGGTGGTGTATCTTTGAACATCAACATTGCACCACACTTCTACCTGACCTGTTTAGTTGTTATAAACTCTCTTGTCCGATATACTGTATCCGAGAAAGATACCTTCTTCAGCCTTCTCACTAAACTTCCTAGTCTGAGTTTTCTTCAGCAATATGCATAGTGCACCAAATGGTTCGAGATACTTCAAGTTTGGTTTACGTCGCTGTAGCAGTTAGTTTGACCACCAAGGCTCGATTGAGAGTGTAGCATGTATTAGCCACTAGCTTGTTACAAAATTGAATTGGCAGTTTAGAGTCGGCTAACATTGTTCTTGTTGTCTCTATCAAGCTACGATTCTTTCTTTCAGCAACCCCATTCATCTGTGGAGTGTAGGCAGACGTAAATTGATGCATAATTCCTTTCTTTTTACAGAACGCCTCCATCCACTGATTCTTGAACTTTGTTCCGTTGTTTGATCGAATCTGCATTACTTTCAGCTTGTAGAGTGATTCCAAAGTAGTTACAAGATGTTTGAATGATTCAAATGTCTCTGATTTGGATTTCAGAAACATTACCCAAGAAAATCTTGAGTAATTATCAGTTACTACATAGCAGTACAGATCTCCAGCAATGCTCTTTGTGCTGACTGGGCCAAACAGATCCATGTGTAAAAGCTCGAGAGGAATGTCAGTTGAATTAAATTTCTTTGTCTTGTGAGACTTCTTGGTCTGTTTCCCTTTATTTCATTCTACGCAAAAATCCGAAAGCTGGAAGTTCTTGACAGTTACTCCATTCACTAAATCATTTTGTATCAAATTTGATTCATCTTCCTTTGATTAATGTGTCCCATTCTCCTATGCCAGGAGATTGAATCCCTCTCTGTTGCCTTTGACAAGAATAATTGAACAGTGTTCTCCGTTGTGGAGGCCTTTGATAGATCCAAGACATAAAGATCATTATATCTTGAAACTGACATTAAGACTTTATCCTCCTGGATAACATAATCATTTTTCAACATATAGCACTTCTTGTTGTCAAACACAACTTTGAATCATTTATCACATATCTGGAAGACAGAAAACAAGTTGTTCTATAGTTGTTGAATGTAGTTGACCTTGTCAAACTTTACTTTCTCGTTTCCCACTTCGCCTTGAGCGGTGATGTAACCTACTTTATTTCCAGTGAATGATACATGTCCCCCTTTAATTTGTTTAATGTTGAAAAGGAGGGACGAATTCCCGGTCATGTGCCTGGACGCCCCACTATCAATAATCCAGGTATTAGTGATAGCGTTGTAGCGGACACCCTGCACATTCAATGGAATTGATCAGTTCAGGTTTGGGACCCAAGCCTTAACTGGCTTGGGTGACCCAAAGGAATCACACATCATGAACTCAACCCACTGTCCATCAGAGGATGAAGGCACATCGTTCTGCTTCTGGTTCTCATTATCAAACAACTTACTTGATTTTTCTTTCCATTAACCAGTTTTGTGTAAGGCATTTTGTGATAAACAGACGACTGTCTTATGGTTTTAACTTTAGGTTCACTAATACTCTTTGGTGGAGTATTAGATCTCATTTAGACAAACTTGGTTTTGTATCATAAAAGTTCAGTTTTCCTTTTAGGAGTCTGATAATAAGAACAATTAGTAGAAATATGTCCTCGTTTTCCACAACTATAGCATGATCTCCCTTCTACAGGTTGAGAAAAATGTTTATGTGGGGTTGAGTTTGGTAAAGGTGTTAGATGTGTCTAGTTGGGTTTTGTCACATCTCTTTTAGATATTTCTGCTTCTTTAAAAAATTAATTGTTTTAACAATTTTTACATCTTTAACCTTTAGTTTATTTGGACTTTGACATGTAACACGTGTTTGGTAAACTGGTTTAGTCATTTTGGGTTCAGAAGTAGACATGTGTGAACCTGACCTTAAATTTACCTTTTCAAATTTATCATCCAAATATTCAATAGGCATCTTTCCTTTTAATTTCAAAGTAGACTCCTTCTGTTTAGGCTATCCATCATAGGTTTTCTTGTAGAATCAGGATCACTAACTAGAAGAGTGGACACCACATGATCCTTAACTGGGTTGTTATTTATTGGTCTACTTTTAGTATTCAGAATGATTGCATGTGGTGGTGGAACTACTTTGTAACCCAAACCTTCCCTATTGTTTCATTTTTTCACTAAGTTTTGAACTATGTGTGAAGAACTAGCCAAGCTAGGAAGTTTTTGTTTTAAAGATCAACTTCGACTTCTAAAACTAATTTTTCCTTTTTCATTTCTTCCAAAGAATTTAAGTAAAACTTTATGTCATTTGCTTGATTAAAGCAACAACCTCGGTTTCCCTTAGTTGTTTTCCCAAAAGTTCTATTTTTTCTTTGAAACTGCACTCATTTTGTTTTAAAATACGATTGGCCTCAATGCAGAGTTGTAAATCGTTTACTAAATTTTCATTGTGTTCTAATAATCTTGCAAATTTCAGATCAATGTTATCCCTAAATTTGTTACATTCAGAACAAGCATGTTTATCAAATAGTTGGTCATTAGATCTTACCTGTGAGGAATCAGACGAGTTACCATTAACGTTGTTTCAAACTCTTCGTTTACTGGAATTCTGAGTTTGTTGCTCTAAGCTCTTTCCCAACCAAGTGATTTACCACAGTCACAGCTTCTTCGGTATCTGACATCGCTTGCTCAGCTGTGATCTCACCTTCACTCGCAGATCCATCATCCAATGCCTCAACACAGGCAATATTTGATTCACCTGGAGACACAAATCGGAACCAGTCTTGCCCTTCATCACCTTGAGTCATCAAGGCCTTTGTCTCTTTGCTTGAAGATGTAGTTCCAATCGTGTCCTTGTCTTGACGGTTGAAAGTTGGAAATGGGTTTCCATTACCAGTTTTCTTGGGCTTTTTGAGAGCTTTAGCCTTCATTGCTTTGAGTGTTTTTTCCCGTCATATCTCTTCTCCAATGCTTCCCATAACGTTTTCGTGTGCTTGTTCTCAGAGAACTAATGAAAGATGTCTTTCGGTATCGACTGAGTCAACAAAGCATATACTTTCTTTTCAGCATTGAATAGAATCTTTTGTGCTTCACTCATTCCCCCCAATGTTAGCTTGACTCCATTAGCACTGACTCGTACCGTGTAACCAGTCTCAATGGATGTCCAAAGATTCTGATCAACTCCATTTAAATAAATCTCGAACTGATGTTTCCATTGTGGATAATCATCTAACGTTATCGGCTTCGGCGGTTTATTATGATTACCAATCTCATTCTCCAGAAGCAGAAGGTTCTGGATGCGAGAGTCATTTCCGGCAGTAAAGGCAGCAAATTGATCTTTCATTGCTATAAACTTTGAACTTTTAGAGCATGACTGATTCACTCGTGCGAATGGACTATGAGTATGAGTCACTCGTGCGAATGAAGGGTGTGAATGAATTCAATCGTGCGATTGGATTCTGTCGTGCGTATGAACAAGACGATTGGAATCAAACGACCGGAGTTGTTCAGTCGTGCGAATGAGGGATGCGACTGAGTTCAGTCGTGCGGATGAAGTATACGATTGAGTTCAATCGTGTGACTGAACCAATCGTGCGACTAAAAGCTATTGTTTTTGTAAAATCGAATATTTTGACACTTTGACACAAAAACACGATTTTCCCAGAAACCCTAATCTGGCGTATAATGAAAAACACAACTTTTATGCATGCAACCTTCGAAAACACCTTTAGAACCAACGTGGTGACTCTTTTGAATTAAAACGCGAGTTTTAACACCAAAACTAATCGAATCCACGCAAAATCATGTACTCGCACTATTTGTAATCGAATGGATTTTTGAAATTTCACTATCAAATAATCATGTAATTAGTACCAAAAAAAATTTATACCAAGATAAATATATTTGATAATAATATATCTCAAACATGTTGAACATATCATCAATTTCATGAGTATAGTTGTTTCAAATATCACATATCATCAATTTCAAGAGTATAATTGTCTCAATACGATTCTTATTATATTATACATATATGCAAATTCACGAGTTTAGAAACCATTTTTACGATTTTTTACGTCAATGAATAGACTCACCCATCTGACTCGAACCGAACTGATAAAATATAAATTATATTGTTGTAGCCAATTAACCCTTAAAATTTCCGCTCCGGATCCGCCACTAACTAATCTAGTATTTATATATTGTATACTGTTGTTATTGTAACATAAATGAACGGTTCCTTTTAACACCGCATTATGGCATAAGTAATTACAGAAATACAAAACTCCCCTGTTTCCCGCAGCATAATTAATGAAGGCAACTATCTTTCAAGAGCTCCCAAACTATGATGTAACTTATAATAAAAGCTCTGATATTATAAAATAACAGGGCATTTGGTCTAGTGGTATGATTCTCGCTTCGGGTGCGAGAGGTCCCGAGTTCGATTCTCGGAATGCCCCATCTTTTCTTTTTACAAATGTTTTTATTATTACTGATAGTTTTATACAGCATGCCTCTAAACTAACCGAATGTTTGGTGAATATTTTGACAAGGCATTCTTCACTGTTTGGTCAATCACTTGTTGCTTTTCTTGAATCATAGTATCGTTTACTTTTAGTTGGTGCTACTTAGACTTTGTTTATGCTCCTTTAATCCTTTTGTTCGTTTAGAATATTCACGAAAGAACTTAAACGAACATGAGAACATTCATTTTATTAACAAATAAATGTGAACAAGAAAATCTGTACTTTTCCAAGTGTTTGTGCTCATTTGTTTAAAGTTAACAAATGAAAACAAACAAAAGCCCAGTTTGTGTCCGTTTGATTCATTTACGGGTTAGATTGAAGTCTTTGGAGAAAAGGCGAAAGAAAGATGACTTTGTCGCCAATATAGAAAATAAGTTGGGAGCTGACCTCAAAACTATTGCAGAACATGGGCATGAAGGTAGCCAGTGCTTTTGGTAGTGACATGATTCTCACTTTGAATGCAAAGGTCCCAAACATTAAAGAGCTTTGCCATAGGGGAACCTGTAAGACTTAGGACTGCCTTTCCACTTCTAGGAACGACAATGTCGGGTCTTGGAAACCTGGCTTGTGCATTCGAACTAGTTGATCCAAGTGATGCCCACCAGTGCCTTGGTGGTTCACACGTTGGTAGTCAGGCACAAATGCTCAAGCAAAGCTGTGTGAAGCCTTGCTAGTTTCTTGCATTGTCAGCGGTACTTCTTCTTGTTTATATGTGTTCACCTCCAAATGCAGTTGCTGCTCACTAACACATTAGCATAATCTACTGTTACTAACTCATATTTCAATTATAGTGATAAACATAGATAAAAGACGTGAAGCAAGTATGCAATTGTTCTAGTGGTCTAACTCTCGGTTAAAGTGCAAGAGCCCCAAGTCTGATTACAAGAGTGTGTGGTTTCTTAAAACATAAAATAAAATAAAAACTTATCCTTTTACTTGAAGTCAATGTTCTGCTATTGATATTAACTAAAGTCAACTCATGACTTTTGCAAAATAATAATAATAATCTGCCAGTTAAGGTGACATAATATGCCTCAAACATGTGTAATATCTGAAAAGACATTAGCAAAAAAATTCAACTCATACTTTTACTAATAATGGTGGCGGAACCATAACTTTTTGCAATATACGTCATTTTTTACACTCATTTCCACTACTTTACCAACAACAATATAACTACAAAAACATGATAGATGTTGGGTATGTCTGTGAATAAAAAATTTGGTTGGCCATAGGGTGAACAAACCAGGCCCCCCTCTAGTTCCCTCTGTGATGAGAACATGCAACTTCATGACAAGCATATGTAACTTCATAGCCATATTAGGCAAATGTAACCTCCTACTTTTTGCCCAGATTTTCAGGCAGCAAGTTGGTGAAATGTCACAATAACATTACCAGAATAAGCGATAATAAGCCAACACATCAAGCTAAAGCAATTACCAAACGTCCAGAACAGATCAACACCTGAAGAAAGTAAGATGCTTCTTGAGTAAATCTATGCATGATTACTGGTTCATAAGCTATATACTATCACCTAAACCACATGGGTTCAATGTATTTAATTTCCTGTAAATGTTTTCCTCTTCACTATCTTTTCTCCAGTTTATCAAAAGTTGATCAAGTGCAATCTCAGAAATCAAAAACAAGATGACAAACATGTTTTGATCAAAGTTTACGTAAACCCATGGAATGCAAGTTTGAATTTACATACATACATATATATATATATATCATCACCAAGATCGTAATTCTGATCAGTGCAAAACATTACATGTAACAACAGTCAAGTCTCATTGTTACTTAAAACTACAACCAAACACTGATCACAAGCATATATTAGTTTGCAAGAACTGGAAGACTGCACTTAATGTTAGCAATACAAAGCGGGTAGACAGAAGGCAAAAACATCCTAAGCTCGTACATAGGCCCACATGTTAATATCAAAAATTTTTGCCAGAAATGTACAACACAAGTGTAAAATATAGGTAACACTTCATGTTCAGAAAACACATACATATATACACATTACATGGTGGTAACAAAATGGGCATTTGGTCTAGTGGTATGATTCTCGCTTTGGGTGCGAGAGGTCCCGAGTTCGATTCTCGGAATGCCCCTTTATTTTTGAAAAAAAATAGTCATTTTATATAACTTTTTAAGTGCCATTATTGTTTTTAATTTGATATTCTACTTCTGGTATCAAATAGAGTCAGATCAAGATTTTTGGAAGCACATCTACCTACTAAAGTGATACTACATGCCACAAACATGAGAAATCAATTCAACCCATGTGATGGTTTGCAGAAATAGTGAGAAGATGCAACTTCATGACAAATACATGCAACTTAATTAACTGAATAAGCAAATGTAATTCCACTATTCTTTTCAAGATTCTTAGGCACCAAAACCGAGTATCAGGATAAGAAATCATAAACCAACAGATCAAATTAAGTAGGCTTATTACCACACCTGCAGAACGGATGATATTATGATTTTGTTTGATTATGCATGATTTCTGGGTCGAAAGCCACACTATCATTCAAACAACTAAGCATGTACGTACACATACATATTCATAAGCGAACAAGTCAAATATATCAATTACCAAACGTCCAGTACAGATCACCAGAAGACAGTATGATGCTTGTTGAGTACATGTATGCATGACTTCTGGATTATAAGTTACACACTATCGTCTAGACCATGTATTTGCATATACTTCCATTATTTCATAACCATGTGTTAGATATATTCATTTCCCTCTTAAGTGTTTTCCTCTTTGTTGTCTTCTCTCTCGTGTTTCCAAAAGTTGGTCAAATGCAATCTCAGAAATCAAAAACAAGATGACAAATATCTAACATGTTTTGATCAGGGTGACATAAAAGCATGGAATGCAAGTTTGAATTTCTAACTGTAGTACTATACCATCACCAAGGTCAACGTTCTAATCAGGGTTTAACGTTATGTAACAACAGTCCAGTCTCAATGCTGCTTGGAAGACTACACTTAATGTTACTATCACAATATCATAATTTTGCCAAAAACATACATCTCAATTCTCAAGTGTGAAACATCAGTAACACTTCATGTTTAGAAAACATATACATAAATAAATATAATATGGTAGTAACAAAATGGGCATTTGGTCTAGTGGTATGATTCTCGCTTTGGGTGCGAGAGGTCCCGAGTTCGATTCTCGGAATGCCCCTTTATTTTTGGAAAATCTAGTCATTTCATATAAGCTTTTTAAGTGTCATTATTATGTTTAATGTGATGTTCAACTTCTGGTATCAAATAAAGTCAGATCAAGACTTTTAGAAGCACATCTACCTATTAAAGTGCATTATATGCCAGTAACATGTGCAATCAATTCAACCCATGTGAAGATAGTTTTATTATTTTGCAGATATAGTTTTATTATTATACAGAAATAGTAAGATGCATCATCATGACAAATACGTGTAACTTCATTAACTGAACAAGCAAAAGTAACTTCCTATTCTTTTTCAAGATTCTTAGGCACCAAGGTTGTGAAAAGATGCAACCGGATACCGGGTTAAAAATCATAAACCCACAGGTCAAGTTCAGTAGTTATATCACCAAACCTGCAGAACAGATGATAATATGATTATGGTTGATCAAGCATGATTTATGGATTGAAAGTCACACACTATCATTCAAGCAACTAAGCATGTATGCACAGACATCTATTCAATAATAAACATGTTTTCAATATATTCAGTTCTCAATAAGTGTTGCCTCCTTGTTATCTTCTCTCTAGTGTTTCCAAAAGTTGGTGAAATGCAACTTAAACTGAAATAATGTGTCATTGTTAATAGCAAGTCTAAGATGACATGTAATCATGATATGCAGGTCTGAATCTACAAATCAATCATCTCCAAGATATGAGTTTTTGATCAGGACTAGATGTTACATGTAATAACAGGCCACAAATTACTTGGAACAAAAGCAAAACATACAATGATATTACAGTTTTCAACACAGAAGAACACAGCTAATGTTAGTAGCAATAAAATGAGCATACATAGGATGAAAAAGTTTTCCAAATCCAAGTGTATGATCCTGTTTTAGTATCAAAATACCCAAATTGTAAACTCAGAGGTACAAAACACCATGGATACTTTATGTTTAGACAATACAAACATGAATAGAAATGAAAAGGTAGTAACAACAGGGCATTTGGTCTAGTGGTATGATTCTCGCTTTGGGTGCGAGAGGTCCCGAGTTCGATTCTCGGAATGCCCCTTTTTTTAATAAAAAAAAAAACAGTTCATGTAAGATGAATGTTTTTAAGGCTAATATTCTATTTACATGGATATTTTATTAATAATGATCTAATATATGCCAAAGTTAACTCCAGAATTTTGAAACAGATCTACCTACCAAAGTGATATCATATGCCAAAAACATCAGGGTAATCCTATCATCATGCATGCATGCAGAACCAATCTAAAACAGAAGAAAGTTTGACTTTCTTTGACAATGCATAATAACTTTACACTCTGAGTTCACCAAAAGACACACATACATTTAAAATATTCAACCCTATGCTTAGAAATTGGCACTTAGCCATCTCCTCTTCGTAGTTAGTATTTTGTGAATTTTAAAGAGTTGGTCAAATGCAATCTGATAAGAAATGGTAATACTATGAAGAATTTTACGTATCTATCCTTTTTAATTGCAAACTGAAGTTGACTTAAAACATGAAATGCAGATCTGAGCCTAGAGATCTACCATCAGCATGCTATGAGTTTCGACAAGTGTTTGATGTCATTACAAGTAATGAAATCAGATACATGAAGCAAGTGGATGTATCTCACCACACATTGTAGGCACATAAACAAACTTGGGACAAGAAACACTTCTTGCTTCAGACATTGTAGCCTCAAGCTGCTGTCAGTTAAATGCACTGGTTCCAAACTGGAATACAAAACATAATTGTGAAATTTTTTAGGTGGAAGCACATCATGGTGTCACATACTTCATACAATTGTGCACTTCATTAAAGATGACTAATGAATAATGCAAGATCAGTGTAATCATATTTAGTCCCATTTATTAGAAATAAAACCAGATATATAAAGCAAATGGGCATTTGGTCTAGTGGTATGATTCTCGCTTTGGGTGCGAGAGGTCCCGAGTTCGATTCTCGGAATGCCCCATCTTTTGAAGAATTTTACTTTTTCATATAAGCTTTTTTAAGTGTCATGACTGTCTTTAAATTGATATTCTACTTCTGGTATTAAATGGAGTCAGATCAAGACTTTTGGAACCACATCTACCTAATAAAGTGCCACAAACATGTGCTATCAATTCAACCCATGTGAAGATAGTTTTATTAGTATGCCAAAGTAGTAAGATGCAACTTCATGACAAATACATGTAACTTCATTCACTGAACAAGGAAAAGTAACTTCCCCATTCTTTTTTAAGACTCTTACGTACCAAGTTTGTGAAAAGATGCAACAAAATACCAGATACCAGGTTAATAAATCATAAACCAGCTGTCAAATTCAGTAGTTATAATGCAGAACAGATGATATTATGATTTGTGTTTGATCATGCATGATTTGAAGATTGAAAGTCACACACTATCATTCAAGCAACTAAACATGTATGCACACATATATTCATCAATAAACATGTTTTCAATACATTCAGTTCTCAGGAAGTGTTGCCTCCTTGTTATATTCTCTCTAGCATTTCAAAAAGTTGGTGAAATGCAACTTAAAAAATGAAAAAACATGTGTCATTATTAATAGCAAGTCTAAGTTGACATGAATTCATGCAATAATGGTCTTGAATCTATAAATCAATCATCTCCAAGATATGAGTTTTTTTATCAGAAATAGACATTCCATGTAATAACAGGCCACATATTATTTGGAAGAAAAGCAAAACATATGATGATATGTTAGTTTTCAACACAGTAGAAGACACTAATGTTAGTAGCAATATAATGAACATTGGAGGAATGAAAAGAACTTCCAAGTCCTTGTGTAAATCCCTCTATTAGTATCAAAATACCCAAATTGTAAAACTCAAAAGTGCAAATACTATGTATAATTTATATTGAAACAAAACAAATGTATATAGGAGGAAAAAGGTTATAACAACAGGGCATTTGGTCTAGTGGTATGATTCTCGCTTTGGGCGCGAGAGGTCCTGAGTTCGATTCTCTGAATGCCCCCTTTTATAAAAACTCATCATATATAAGATCAATTTTTTGAAGGGCTGCTAATTATTTAAAAAGAAATTATATTAGTAATAATATACTATTAAGTAAAGTCAACTCAAGAGTGTTGAAACAGATCTACCTACCATGCCAAAAACAAAATGTTGGGTGACCTTACAATATTCTTTGTCAAGGATTTCAACTAATGGGTATGACAGTTTATATTTGAGCATCCAGCCTACAGAACTGATCCAAAGCCAAAGAATATTTCACGTTCTATGACTGCACTATTTCTATGTTATGAGTTCACAAGATACACTTGTGAGTATAATATATTCAATCCTCTGCCCATGAATTGTCACTTACCTATCTCCTTTTTAGTATCCTGAGTTTTTCAAGAGTTAGTCAAATGCAATCTTGAACTATGGAGATGATAATACTATAGATATATTATGTTTCTGTTTTTTTTAAATTTCAAATCAATGTTAACTTAAAAGCATGATATGCAGGTATGTGCCTAGTATCAGCCATAAGCAAGCTATTATTTTCAGTCAGTGTTAAATGTCATTATAAGGAATGAAATCATATGCCTGAAGCAAGTGGTTGTAGTTCACCACACATTGCAGAGGTCACAAGCAAACTTAGGACAACAAACACTTCTTGCGTCAGATAGCGTAGCCTCAAGCTACTAACAGTTAAATACACTGGTTCTATACTGGAATACAAACAGAAAATAAAAAATTAGAGGTGAAGGCACATCATGGTGTCATGCTTTAAACAGTTGTGCAATTGATGAAAGATGACAGATGAGTAATGTATCATCAGTGATATTCATATTCAGTCACATTTATCAGGAATAAAACCAGATATATAAAGCAAATGGGCATTTGGTCTAGTGGTATGATTCTCGCTTTGGGTGCGAGAGGTCCCGAGTTCGATTCTCGGAATGCCCCCTTTTTTTGAAAAATCTACTCATTTATAAGCTTTTTACATTCCATTATTATGTCTAATTTGATATTGTACTTCTGGTATCAAATTGATTCAGATCAAGACTTTTGGAAGCACATCTATCTATTAAAGTGATACTACATGCTACAGACATGTCCAATAAATTCAAACCGTGTGAAGATTTGTTTTATTAGTATGCAATAAACATATGCAACACCATTATCTGAATATGCAAACTAAATTTACAGTTCTTCTTCAAGAATCTTGGGCACCAAGTTCGTCAAAAGATGCATTCAAGTCCCAGAAGTAGTTTGTTACCAAACCACAGAACAGATGATACAATAATTTTGTTTGATGAGTGATCATGCATGATTTCTGGATTGAAAGTCACACACTATCATTCAAGCAACTAAACATGTAGTGATGTAGATACACACATGTATAATCATTATCAGCCTGTTTTAGATATTCAGTTCTCTATAAGTGTTGCCTCCTCGTTGTTTCTCTCTCCTGTTTTCAAATATCGATCAAATGCAGCTCCAAAAACAGAAATAGCATGTCACTACTAATAGCAAGCCAATGTTGACATAAGATCATGGAATGCAGGTCTGAATCTATAATTATCGACCATGATCCAGATACTTGTTTTTTATCATGATTAGATGTTACATGTAACAACAGGCTACATATTAACTGGAACAAAAGCAAAGCATCTGATGATATGTAGTTTTCGACACAGTAGAACACATTTAATGTTAGTAGTAATAAAATGAACATAGGGAGAATGAAAAACTTTTCCAAGATAATGTGTAAACCCATGTATTAATATCAACATATACAACATGTAAAACTCAAAAGTGTATGACATCAGATATACTTTATGTCCAAACAAAACAAAAGAAAATTAGAGATAAGAAGGTAGTAACAACAGGGCATTTGGTCCAGTGGTATGATTCTCGCTTTGGGTGCGAGAGGTCCCGAGTTCGATTCTCGGAATGCCCCTTTTTTAATATGAAGTTTTTTAGATCTACTATTCTATTTAAATGGATGTTCTATTACTAAAGTCAACTCAAGACTTGTAAAACAGATCTACCTACCAAAGTGATATTATATGCCAGAAACATAATCTGACAATATTCTTCGTTAAGGATTTCAACTCATGGGTATGGTGCTTATATTTAGTCATGAAGTTGGTGAATAGATTAAGAAAACTATCAGCCAAGATATCAAGTTAATCCTATCATCATGCCTGCAGAACCGATCTTAGCAGGAAAAAGTTTGACTTTCTTTAACATTGCACAATAACTTTACACTATGAGTTCACAAAATACACTTGTGCATATAACGTATTCAATCCTCTGCTCAGGAATTGGCACTTAGCCATCTCCATTTTTAGTATTTTGCATATTTTGGAGAATTGGTCAAATGCGCTGTTGAGCTTCAGAAATGGTTATATTACAACTCTCTGGGTTTCAATAAGTGTTTGATGTCATTATAAAGAATGAAATCATATACATGAAGCAAGTGTATGTAACCTAAAGCTACTGACAGTTAAATGCAGTGGTTCTAAACTGGAAGTTCAGAATATATTGTTGGATCAAGAAAAAGGCTAATGCAACCAAAACTATGTCACTTAAGTTATTTTGATGCTGCATGCAAAG
>BJCM01058283.1:353-15419 GCA_018326385.1 Flaveria bidentis
AGATTAAATTTAAATTTTAAATTACCAATTTTACAAAGTTAGTTAAATAACACATTATCGTTTTAAAAACCACTAAAACGAAAGAAGTAGTTTAAATGATGTGCTTGATTTATATAATCAACAAAATGGGTTCGAATTATAATTAGAAAATTAGCGGATGTTACATCCAGGAACTACAACATTAATTAAAGCATCTCTCTTTACTTGGATGAACTTAATGAACTAGCTAATACTAAAGTGTCAAAAGAGAGGAAGGAAGCTAAGGCTGCAAAGTTGCTACTCATAATTAAGGAAGAAAGGAAAAAAAAAAGATTTTATAAAGCTCATACCCTCTCTTCAATTCAAGAAAGTACTAAAGTAGAGGTTGTGGCTACTAAACAATAAACTCAACTAGGTGGGGAACAAGATAGACAAAACATGATAACCTACCCGAGTGCCACAGGCCTCTATCAGCCAGCAAACCTACTTCCTTTGTTATATGAGTACATAAAATTTGAGTACCTCAAACAATTTGAGCAAAAAGTATTAAAAAATAAAAAGCTAGTTAAAGGAAGATGAGGGAAGAAGCTGCAAAGTCAAGATCCACCATCCTAACCAATCAGAAGAAGTCTGATGACAGACAAAAGATTGTGAGTGTCTTGAATTTGTATGGGTTATCCGAAAGAAGACTTTTTCCAATGTCTCTATGCACTATGGATGGGCATATTAGAGCGATCAAGCATAAGATTACGAAAGGTGAGCTAGTTGACTTGCATTCTCTACCAAGTTAGGTTATATCTAAAGTTGAGGTCAAAGTTGAACCATAAGAGATAACTCAACCTGGACCTAGTGTTGCATCTCAGCAAGCTTAATCTTTTGACCCACAACAGTGCCCTGAACCTTCTCCATCTAAACCTGTGAAGGAAAGGGACCCAATTAAGAAGGAGAAAGAAGGAACATATGGTACTCAAGACCAACCTCCTTAGTTAAAATATCACAATAGGAAGAAGATGGCCATAAGGAGGGACAAGAAGAAGAAGAAGTCCAAGGCATTCACCTATACACCTCCAGATGGGTTAGAACATCCTGAGGTTGACAAGAAGAGGCTGCTCAACAAATTCTACTTCATGTAGAGCTTCTTGCTGCTGAGAGACCTATATTGTCTTGGGTCTTTTCTACTAACCCAGACAAATGGTATGTCACTAGAGATCAAAAGGGTCAAGATGTGTACTTCTAGCAAAACATGCTTGACCTTCCTCCGCATCTCTGCATGATCTATTTGACATGATAAGACACTTTGAGAATCTGAGGAATTCTGACCAACTAATAAAGAAGGGATGGTCTTGATTCTGATGAGTATTGTCAGCAGATGAAGATCAAGACTCAAAGTTATTCTCCAATTTTGATAATGGAGTTTGTAAAAGTTATACTTAGAGGCTGATGCAACTAAAATTCTCCCAGCATGCATACTGAAGTACAGAGAAAGTTACTTTAGAAGATTTGATACAACTCAATAAAACTCACTAAGTATCAAATCCAAAAGACCATATCTTCTGAAGCCAAAGATGAAGTCTTTCGAAGCTTCAAGACAACGTCTTTTGAAGCCAAGAGACTAATTTATTCTGAAGACAGAAAATACATGCTTTTTCAGGCATACTTTTGACATTCGAACAACTTTCCGTTGCCATCCTGAAGACTAACCAACTCATACAAGTTGATGATATGACCATACTTTTGTCAACTGTAGATTAAGATCTTAAAGTATGTAACTTTTTACTTTGTGCTTTTATCATTTTTGTAATAGATAAGGATGTGAGTTATGTCATATCATAGTGACTAGTCAAAAAACAATCTGCATTTTGATTTTACATTGATCTTGTTGTCCAGATTGATGTTTCAGCTGATCTTCAAAGTATAACCGGTTATAGGATATAGTATAAAGTATCTCAGATACCAGTCTGTAGAACTAAGCTTTGTAATATTTGTAAAAAACTAATATACATCATTCTTGAAAAACATCTTTTTATGTTCTTTACTTATGTTCATTATTTCATTTAATCGGTTCACTATTTGATCTGTTAAGTGTTTTTGTTTGTCTTCAACCTTATGAATCTATTGCATTTCTCCCTTGTAGTAACGCAATAATGAAAAAAATACATTACGATAATGAATAGAAAATATTAAAAGGAAATAAACATTCTCTGATTTTTGATGCATTTTGTAATGTTTTGTTTAGATACTAGAATATAAATTAAGCCAAATATTTTAATATCTATAAATAAAAGTTAGATAGATAAGATTTTCAATTATGTTCATCATGTATTTGGTTGATCTTATTAACAATTAGAAGGACAAGAGAAGTAAAAGAATATGATCACTAATAATTTATTTTAACTTAGTCATTTACCAATCAGATCTCATTTCTTTAAGTTGGATTGAATTTTTAGAAATGGAGATATCAAAAAACAAAGAAGATGATTTTTTTTACCAAAATACTATTTTCTTTATTTTTTTTTAATTTGACACATGTCATATTCTTTTTTACTTCATGTACTTTTTAGGGAAACCAAAACTTTTTATTTGATTCTTTTTATGTGTGTGTTTTTAAAACTAAACTTGATAAACAGTAACTTTAACAATAAATTAATGTTATAATAACTTTTAAAATATGTTTTTATCTTATGACTTTTAAAATAAAATGATATATGAATTCTTAATATAGAAGTGTAATGTGCTTATCTTTTTATAGATTTTTCTATAAATTTAGCGTTGTCGATACAATATCTTTTTTATTTTATTTAATTTTATAAAAAATAGATAACTTTATAAAATAATAATCAAATTATAAGATTATTCTAATTAAGTCACTTATAAGTTTTTTTGTCTCAATCATGAAACTATTAATTTTTTTGTATAAATTAGATTACTAAAGTTTTAAGATTGTTCTAATTAGGTTATTCATAAATTATAATAAAAGTTTTTTTAACAAATTGAAATATTAACAATATATATAAAATACCAAACTATTTTAAAAATTATGAATTATTTAAAAAATTGAGAAAAATATTAGTGACCTAAATGGAACACTCTTAAACTTTTTCGTGATTTGATTTGAATAAATAAAAATATTAGTGACATGATTAGTCAATACACTCTTGAAAAATATTAGTGACCTAAATAAAACACTCTTAAAATAAAACACTTTCATGTTTTATAATGTTTTGTCAATACACAAAATTCTTGTTTCATTGCGTGAGGAATTCTGCTAGTGAAGGATACAAGAAGGGAGATTGAAGTATCATCATGATTTTATAATTTTGCACACTATCGATATAATGTATTATATTAAAATATTATAATATATTACAATATAATGTAATATAAATTAAGTGATATAACGTGATATAAGGTAATATAACGTGATATAACGCACTATAACGCAATATAACATAATATTAGCTAATGTAACGTAATATATCATAATATAACGTAATATAGTGTAATATAACGTAATATAGCGTGATATAACGTAATATAAAAGACGATATCGTAAGATAACGTAATACAACGTAGTATAATATAAATAACATAACGAGTATATTACGAAGATGGTTATGGTGGTTTGATCAAAATTTTGGATTTTGTCCTTAAAATTTAAAATTGTTGAATATAATCCCTAACTTTCTATTTCTCTTTTATTAATGATTCATATTATGTTAGTTAACAGTTTATGATGTTAAATTTCTTCAAAAGGCTATTTTAAATATTTTTTAAAAACCTTTTGACTCTTAAATGTCTTTCTTAAAACATTTTGATTTTTAAATTTTAAATATATCTTTTAAAAAGCATTATCATCTTTCTTAAAACCATATGGTTTTTAAAAGTAATTTCTAAAATAGTTCGTGTATTAATTGTTATTTTTTAAATCATTCGTGTATTAATTGTTATTTTTTAAATCGTTCGTTTATCAAATATTATAAAAATACTAATAAAACATTTTAGAAAACGAAGCAGTTTTTTAGAAGTAAGACATTTCAAAAAATGAAAAGTTTAAAAAAGATATCTAAAAACTGAACATTCTAACATATATTAAGACATACGATTTTAATAATGACGTTTAGCAAAGCGAACAATAAAAAACTTATTAACTGAAAATTAAAAAAATACTAAAAACACCTCTATTCATGTATTTAAACGTAAATTTTTAAATAATAGAAAAAAATAAAATAACATAACAAAAATAAAATATAAAAGCTTTATTTATTATATATAAGTATGTATATATATATATATGTATATATATATATATGTATATGTATATGTATATATACGTGTGTGTGTAGTGTAAAAGGTCAATTAAATGGATAGTTTGTGCGGGTAAAATAGTCATTTTGACAATTTTAACATCGTAACTATTTATTAACAAACTTAAAGACCATAAATGAAAAAGAAAGAAATTTTAAAAACTATATTCAAATTTTTAAATTTTAAAAATCAAATTCAAAATTCTAGTCAACCCACAAGAACCATCCATGTAATTTACTCTAACATGATGTAATATAATGCAATAAAATAACGTAATATTTTATATTGTATAATGTATCGTGGCGTAATGTATTATTATAATATAATATAGTATAACACTATTGCATTATAATGTAATATATGGTATTATCAAATAATGTAACATAACATAAGATGATATAATATAACAAATACACCCTTATCTTACAAAACCCTAAAAAATTTGGCGTGTGGCATGGGGGCTAAGGCATCTCTGTCCACCCATATATATGAACATATAATAAATAACTATACACATAATTACGAACTTATATAGTAACTACGCAACGTATGTTTACAATAATGCAACCTATATTTTTATAAGTATGCAAGATAATTAGGCTTATTATTGTATAGTATACTAGATACCGTTTTTACTATAGTATATTTAACACAATAATCAAAATGTCTTACTTTTTTTTCAAACAATCAAAGAAAATGTGTTAAGCATACAATTATTTTTAAACTTTTTAGATTAAATATCATTTTTATTATAACCCTACCCTAAATATTAAATTTAAAAATAAGAAAGATTCATACTAAAATTTGGCGCAAATGTAGTTTTTTAGAAAGTTGTGTAAAATTTTCAAAATTTTGAGCAAAATTGTTATTTGAGTTTATCGACTTTCAAGGATGGCATCACATAATAAAAAGAAGGCAAATATTTGGTTTCATTTTTATTCTTCGATTTTGGTAAAAGTAAACTATAAATAAGAAACTTGTGGATATTTTAATAAAAAGAAGACAAGTTAGAACTTAATAACCAACTATGACGTATTCATAAATAATAATTTATACTACTAGGTTTGTTGAATGATAATTTTAATTTTAATTTTTATTATTAAGGGCGATAATCATCATTACTTCTCACTCCATCTCAATATAATGATAATTTTAATTTTAATTTTTATTATTAAGGGCGATCATAGTAATGTAATCATCATTACTTCCCACTCCATTTCGATGTATGTTTCTCTGCTTCATTTACCATTAACACCGTGAATAAAATCAAATAAAAATCAATGAATAATTATGCTATTAAGATTGTCCTTAATAAAAAAAATGTAAAAGTTTGAATTATTATTATCCAACTGATAGTATAAATTATTATTAATAAATAAGATGCTTTGTTTTTCTTCCAATTTAATAGAGGGAAAAACAAATCTTTAGAGTGCTAGAAAGGTGTTTAGTATATATAATTACATCTTATTACGCATCACTAAATGACAAAAATTAATTACCGGTATTTCATATAATATAATTACATTTTGAATAATGTGAATATCTTTTAAATTGGAACAAACTCCAGCTATATATATATATATATATATATATGAAAGTGAAAATGAAAATGCTTCAAGTCTTATTGAGATGGCCTTTGCTTCTTTCATCTTGTATGCACTTTTGCTTCAGGTATTTTTTTTGGAACAGACTCCAGCTATATCATGCTTCTTTCATCTTGTATTTTTTCATTACTTACAATCTTTTTATTTCATTTATTAAACTTGAGAACATCATATTAAATTTATTTTTGTAAATTTTGAAGTCTTCTCTTAGAATTAATGCTTTGGAAATCAATGAGAAGACGCTGAACGACGATCACATCACCGTTGTCGAATCCAAAGAAGATCAAGATGGATTCCCAAGCCTCGACCCATCTCTAAACGTCTTCTTCAAATTCACCGATCTATACCTTGGCAACAAAATTGCGGTTTATTTTGCTTCAAATGACGATTCTATCCCTACCCCTCTACTCTCTAAAGAACAAACCGATTCGATCCCTTTCTCGTTATCGAAACTCCCATACCTTCTTGAATACTTCTCATTCTCAAACACTTCCTCTCAAGCAAAGGCCATGGAGAAAACACTCAAACAATGTGAGCTCAAGCCCACGGTCGATGAGGTCAAAACTTGTGTGACGTCATTGGAGTCCATGTTGGAAATGACACGTCACTTTTTCGGCACGGTCAAACCAAAACCGTTGACCACCAAGATTTTAAGTTCCAAACATACCTTTTTTCAAAACTATACTTTTGTAGAAAAGCCACTAGAGGTCAAGTCCACTAAAGTGATGGCTTGTCATACTTTGCCTTACCCTTATATGGTTTACTATTGTCATGGTCACATGGGTCATCATAAGAGTAGGGTGTTTAGGGTTGCATTAGTTGGGGAGAATAAAGAGAGGGTGGACTCGGTTGCGGTTTGCCACATGGACACGTCCACGTGGGATCCGCATCACGTCTCGTTTAGGCTTCTCGGAGTCCGTCCGCGTAGTTGTCCGGTGTGCCATGTTATTCCTGTTGATAATGTTGTGTGGGTCGCGTGATCGCGTGTTTTGTATTAATAATAAATAATGAATAAATATAAGTGTTTGGTTTAATGTGGTAGAAGTATTCTTATTTACATTCTGAATCTTGAATTTATTTTTTTTACACGTCATAAGATTAATGAATATAAACTAACATGATAAAGTAAATGAAATTATCTAATGGAAGTTAAAAGGTAGGATTGATGGTTTCAGTGTTTAATGACCGAACGATGATTTAGAACATGGATGGACGCGTAAACAGAAAAGTGCCAATGAGACAACAAAGAAAAACATATGTATTTGGTAATAACAACTAGAATTAAGTCACTTCGTGTTGCGACCGGGTCGTAAAATCATGCAAAACATCATCAATGTCATACCGCTGCCAACAACCATTAATTGAAGTTGTGGTGTGTTAATGCAAAGAAAATTAAATTGAAACGTAAAACATATAAAAGAATAACCAAGTTGATCTAGGACACACGCGTTGCGACATACCTGTCAAATGGGAAAAATAGATGTAAAACGTTAAACCACACACCCATGCTACATCGTGTTTACTCACAAAATTTAGGTGAAACGTAAAGCGTAATTTTTGAACTACACATGCATGTTGAGTCATGTTAACTTGTAAAACTTAGAACGAAACATAAAATGAATATTTAAAATAAACTTGTGTGGTTAGTTGCAAAAGATGAAAAATGTTGGGTTACAAGAATAAAAAAATAAAATTTGTATGCTTACATTAAAAAAGATTAGAAACTTTGGATTAGAAGTGAAAAATAAAAAAATAATAATTAAAAATACCCAAAGCATAAGGTACATACTATTAAATATAAATAAGTTACAAATTACAATAATATAAATATTTTATACTTTTTATTACTTTTACATATATCCAAGTTTCAAACAATGTTGTAGATATTGTTTACTTATAAAAATAACTAAGCTAGAACTAAGCTAGATTTTCTGTATTACATGGACTAAATAAATAAGTAAAAAACATTTTTAATAAAAAAATTAGAAAATATAAAATATTTTCTTAATATAATATACGATTGATATTACATATAATGAAGTATTTTAATTCAAAATTATTATATAATTTTTTAAAAGACATTTTCATCATTTCTTTCTAAAAAGACTACTTTTTTTAAAATGACACTTTTTATAAAATCTCTTTATTTAAAAACTGAGGCTTTTAATTAGTTTAGTTTATAAATAATTTTTCACTGTTTAGATAAACCTGTTTTTAAAAAGTAATTTTCTTATAATCTTCTTGTTTAAAAGCTCTAATTTTTTATTTTTTATTTTCACAAAATTTATTTTAATAAAAAAAATTATATAAATTTTATTTAAAAATTGGTTCTAAAGTGTTAAAATACTAACACATTAGGTTTTTCAAAGTTTCATAAATGTTTATAGATTTTTTTTAAAATTCTTATTTTTAAATCAGAATATGTAGTATTAAATTTATTATGAAATATGTTTTTGGAAAAAAAAATTGATTTAGAATGTTTCTTGATTGTTTAGAGGGAGGGAGGGAGATGTGAATTTATTTAACAACAATTTACAATCTAGCTTCCAAGAATATATATTATTTTAATTAAGCACATTTCTCATTTGAAGAAAACCCATAATTTCTTAAGGAAAAAACTTAAAGCTGAAAAACTTACTCACCAAAACTCATAATATATATATTTTCCTTTAAGTGTGAATCGAACATGTGACTTGTCTATTTTTATTTTTATTTGATATCTCACCTCTATTCGGGTTCAAGATCATTATATATTAATTAATTAATTTTGACTTTCAAATAGGTATAACCTAATAATTTGACGCATGTCGAAACTTTCTTCAAAACGTGCGTGTAACGAAAATTGTTTTTTTAATTAATGTGTGAATGAATAGTAATAGTAATAATTGCTTCTTCTTAAGTTTTTTTAATTAACTTTTATTTACTTTGTTTACTTAAAAGTTTATATTTAATTATTCAAATATAATCAAGTGCACAATTTGTTTGTTAATGTATTAAGGAACAAAAAAAGAAAGAGTGATAATAATAAATGTGTTTTTATGACTATTTTTTAAAATTTTCAAATATGTTAGCTTTAAAATTTTCAAATATGTGTAATACACGAGTTTATTCGATATGTATAATACACAATGTTTAAGGCATAGTTTTTCTTATTACTAACTATATAACAATAGATTTATTCAACCCGTGTATTAACTGGATTGTAACCTAGTATATATAGAGAGAAGTTTACGGTACAAAGTGATAATATCGTACGAAGTTTGCGAAGCAACGGGAAAATGACGCATGGCTTCTATACGTTTATACATGTAGGGGTATTTTTGTCCACGGAAGTATTTATATTCCCTTTTGTGTGATATTATAACTATTGTGGCAGGTGGAAGTTAAAGGTTTGAAGAACCTTGCATATTTAATATTCTAACATGAGTAATTTAATAAGAACCTTAAATGACTTATTAAGTACCTTGCGTAATTATTTAAGTACCTTAAAGGACTTAGGTATATTTTTAAATGACTTATCACTAGTTTTGAATGACTTACAATTAGTTTTTTAATGGCTTGCATAATACATGTATAACCTGAATGGATTGAGACTAGTTTCGAATGGCTTGCGTAATATGTTTTGAACATTATGTATATTATTATAACTTGCATAAAAAATTATATAACTTGCGTGCTTTTATAAATTATTACAAAAGAGATATTATTGTTGTTTTGAGTACTTAAATTGCCTTATTATCCATTTTTAGTAAAAAAATGGTGGAATTATCATGCCATACATTTCAAGCATTGACATTTTTAAATGGACTGCTCAGATTGCTTTGTACGCTTCACACATTTTTAACACATTGTATAGTAACTGGCCCCAATATATATAAGGTAAAGTTCCTTTGTTAACCCTTTTTTTATTGCGATAACTCGTTAACCCTAATATAACGAACACTTACACCATAATTTTGTAATGGCT
The DNA here is from genome assembly GCA_018326385.1 of Flaveria bidentis. NCBI lineage: Eukaryota > Viridiplantae > Streptophyta > Magnoliopsida > Asterales > Asteraceae > Flaveria > Flaveria bidentis. The sequence goes on from BJCM01058283.1 coordinate 10,209, forward strand.
AACTTTTATATCACATTACACCACTGTAGTAACCACTTTCCCCATTTTCAAAATTTGCTACCATTTAAAAAAAATTCACCCTTTTTTAAAAATCTTTTAATATATTTTGTATGATGTTATAAAACTTTAACTTTTAAATAGTGTGTTTTTAATAAAAAGAATCAGGTCTTTAATTTATTAGTTAATTTTATTTTAAGTAAAAAAGATGTGATTCTTGATTTTCTTAATAAAATATATTTTTTAAAAGATAGTTTGAGTTTAAAAAAATATAAATGAGAGATAGAGAGGTAGTAATCTATTGAATTAATTTTTATTAAGAGATAGAAATTAACGTGCATGTTTTAATGACTGTATACAATTATGAATGGAAAAATGGTATTATAATGTCTAGAAAGATGATATGTGACAAGCTCAAACTTTTTATTATTATATATTATAGATTACAAATAATTATCATATACCGTTAGAAAACTTTCTAAATACCATATATGCCTTTAATTTTTTTATCAAATCTATACTTATTAATAAAATAATAATTTTACTGTCACTTGATATTCTCTTAAGCCTCTATTTTTTCAATTCCCACCTAAATATGTATTTATTCTTAGTGTTAATTTAGATTCATTTGATTAAAAGTTAACTTATATACAAGATGTATTTAAGAAATTTTTGGAAATTTAACCCTAAATTAAAGCATATATTTTTTTGGAAATTAAATCATACCCGATGTTTTTTTTCTTTTTTAAATAATTCATCAATAAAAACTGTACAGATTATTTATGATTTTCTTTATCTATAAAATTGGTTCATTGATTGTGTTTTTTCATTAAATACTCTTTATATTCAAATCTTGATAAAAGTTACGGAATTTTTTAATCGACTCATCTCCGGTTTGTAGGAATTCATAGGTATATTTTCTTTGAAATGAAATTTTACTAGATTTTAAAATATTTCTCAACCATCCTAGGTTTATGACCCTCACGATTTGTCTTTATAAAGTATGATAATATCACATTCGAGAGACTTCATTTACATTCTCATTTTGGCTTCGGTTTTATTAAGTTTTCTTCAACAAAAAGGTATTTATTTTTTCTTACGTTTGAACTTTTAACCTATCATTGTCTACAATAGTGTTTTGTACTAATATTATTGTACTTTATTTTTTTATAGGTGATCTAATTCAACAGTCAATCTATAAAGAGGTATTACATGTTTTTACTTTTTAAATTTTATTTTATTTTTTTATGTGTACTACCATATTATTTGTATTATGTTTGATAGGACTTTGTTTGATATGTATAAATTATTTTGATGTATCTGAAAGTAATATTGAAAATTATATTTTTATTCCACTGTTGGCTTTGACACTTTAGACAAAAGAATTTCTTTTAAATTTCAAACAAAGTTGTTGTTATTAGTGTCTTATGCAATAACAATAAAACAAGAGCCAATGATAATCGATATCCAAAGTTAGTTTGTTTTTAAACATGGATAATAATCAACTCTATGTTGTATTATCTCGAATTAAAAGTAAATAGATATTAAATTTATTAATATTAGATATTGATGGAAAAATAACTAACAAAACACCAAATGTTGTATACAAATAAAATTTTGGATGTTTATGAATTTAAAATATTGTTTTTCATGTTCAATTTAATTTTTTTTATTTAAAGTTCTTATTTATAAATTTATTTTATTTTATATTATACATTATGTATAAATATTAATAGAGAAAACCTACTAATGTTAGATATAACTAATGTTAAAAATTATACATAAAAGTTGATATACAAAATATTATGAACAACATTATAACTTATGAACCTTTTTAAACAAGAATAATATTTTTTGATTGAACACGTGTGTTACACGAGACTTTAGCCTAGTATCATATATGCACAAATCAAATTGAAAAATCTTATCTTATGTTACTACTCTAATATCTTACTACTCTAATAAAAGGGTAAATAAAGATGTCACGTGTCTGCATCACAATTATTCTCATCAATTTTTTCTCGCCTCTCTCTCCTATTATATAATTACTTTAATTACTACAAAATTATTTTAATACATTTTAATATATAATAAATTAAGAAATAAATTTATTTATTAAGGTTATTTCTAAATAAATTGATATTTTAATAAGTCAATTTTTTTGAAACAAAAAATAATCAAATTTGGGAGTTGAAATGAGAAAAAAAATTTAAAAATAACATTTTTATACGGTTTGTTTCAAATTAAAATGTTTATTTAAAAAAATTTTAAAAAGTTGATATCATTGTTTTATTATTTATCGTCATTTCTGATACGTAATTTCAGTCATATCATATCTTAAAATATCAATAGTTTTATTATATCAATATTTTATTTATTGAACTCGTGTAATACACGAGTTTACTAAAGCTGGTATCATATATATTCCTAGAAACTTTCTAAATATCATATATACTCTTAGAAGATATCATGTGTTATTAATTAAATTTCATAGTTTTACATACTAATTTATTTCATTAAAAATAATTTAAATCTCTCTCTTTTACCCACAGTTTTCTCAAAAGTATAAAATTTCATGTTGAGCAATTTTTTCATATCTTTACTCAAAATCTTACATATTAATAAGGCCGGGGAGCAACCACAGTTTATTTTAAATTCGTAAGTATCTACAATTGTATTTTCAAGTACGTATAACATCATGCATTCTGATTATTTACTTTAACATAGATCAAACTTGAACAAAATAGGTTTTCTCATCAACTTTAAATGCATGCACACATTCATGTTTGACCAAGAAGCCTAACAATTACTATTTCAAGCAGCAAACTTTATCATCAATCTTTAACACACATTATTAATATAACACTTTTTATACATATCAGTTTCAAAACATAACATAAAGTGTGAATATAGAACTCATATATGAAACTTGAAGAAACCCTAGAACATTTGTAACATAGATTAGGTTGAGTACATATATACAGAATAGCATCTAGCTGTTAAAAAAGTCCATAGGTTTAGTAACTTCAAACTAATTAAGCAACCCAAAATGCATCAATCCTATTCATTTATTCAATTCATTTAATCAAACATCCAAAATTCTTTCTACCCTTGTAGGAAAATGAGATTTATATTTTTCCACCACATATATGGTTCCTTTAAATAAAAAAAGAATCGCAGAGGACAGTAAATAGAATGTTTTAAACTTTCAAATATTAGTTTTGTGTACTAGTGAAACAATAAAAATTACAACTTGTTGCATATAGTAAGTTAATGACACACCCAATACAACTCGATCTCAGAATAGCAAATGTATAGCTTCACGATAAGCATTCAATTAAGAAGCTGACATAATGCATACGTATTGTTTGATCACAAAAAGAGTGGGTGCGGTGAAGGCTCTATTTTTGAGCTTAGTAAATTCTATCAATAAACATTCAACGATCATTCAATTTACTTCGGGTTGGTAGTCCGGCTTTTAATTCAATATTTAATATTTAATGATATTTTAAATAAGTGTGACTACCAACAACTCCTTTATATCATCACTAGCTTTAATAAAAAAAACCGATGTATTACACAGAATTAATAAATAATATATAAATGTAATAAAATTTTATTAATTATAAACTAATCTTTTAAAATATGATATGATTCAAAAAATAACTAAAAGTAATAAAATAATAATATTAATTTTTAAGCTTTTATATTTTTTTTAAAAAATAATTAACAATTTGTCATAAAACAAACAATATAAAAATAATAATTTTAATTTTTTATTATTATAACTGCCAATTTTAATTATTATTAGTTAATAAAATAATTACTTTTTAAAATCAACAATTTTAAAATATTACGTGTTTTTAAAAAGTTTAATGTTTTAGAAAAATTTCTAATTTTATAAAAAGTTATCTCCTTAGAATTAACACTAATAAATACATCTCTTTCTTTATTTATTAGAGAACTATTTATAATCTGAAAAAATGTTAAATAATATTATTAGTAATTAAAGTAGTTTATACTAATAATTTTTACTACTCTAAGTAAAAAGTAACTTGATATGACACGTGACAGCACCACAATCATTCTCACTAATACATTCTCGTCTTTCTCTCGTATTAAATAATTACCTTAATTAATAATAATAATATTTAACACTTTTTTAAATGTAATAAATTAAAAAATTAATCTATTTATTGATGTTATTTCTAAATAAACAAATTTTTTTTTATAAAATAATAAGTTTTTCTAAAACATAAAACTTTTTAAAAATACTTAAAATTGGTATTTTAAAAAATTGGTTTCTAAAAACCAAAAATAACTAATTTGGATTAAGGATTTTTTTTAAATGATATTTCTATATGATTTGTTTTATAAAAAAGTGTTTATTTTTTATCTTGGAAAAAAATTAAAATTAAAATTTTAGAAAGTTAATATCACTATTTTATTATTTATAATAATTTCTCATACGCAATTTCAGTCATATCATATCTTAAAATATTACTTTATAATTAAAAATTTTATTCTAATAATATTTATTTATTCCACACGAGTCATATACAAGGATTACTAAAACTAGTCTATACTAATAAAACAAAATAATTTAGAGCCATATGTCATTTTTCTAGACCGTCCATCTCATCACCACCTAAGCTTCGTCCATATGTCCTCACTAAAATGAAGAGATGAGAGGAGATACATATGAGTCACTCAAATCTTGCTACTCTAATAATTTATATATCGTAGATCCATATTTACTGAATAAATCTCTATAATTAATTTCGAATTTTTATTTTTGAAATATATAACCTATAATAAAAAAAAGTTTTCATAAGACACGTGTCAGTATTATAGCATATCAAATGACATGTGTCATTATCCTAGCATATCAAAAAAATCATTTTTCACGTGTCTCTCATATTAAATATAAAAGTTATAAAAACAATTAATTTTACTTTTCTTTTTAACTAAAATATGTTAAAACAAATATGTCTATATTTATGTTTCTTGTCTCTCCCATATTAAATGGTAATTATTCTAAATAAGTAAACTAAACAATTAAACATCTAAAATATAAATATAGTTATTTTAATAATTTATTAATACATATTAAATATAAGTAATAATTCTAATTCATTATGTACTATAACTTTTAAATATTTATTATATTTTTATTTCACCAATGGATAATAACATTTAGAAAATAAAATATTC
>BJCM01058334.1:353-12768 GCA_018326385.1 Flaveria bidentis
ATAAAATTTTAATAATTTATTTTACGATTTTAAAACAGTACAATATTGTGTCTTTTAGTGCAGTTCATTGTGTATTTTTGTTAGTTATTGTGTTATTCCAAATTCCATTGTATTTATCTAAAATGATGAATTTAAAAAAAATATAATGATTAAATAACATTCTTGTGTATCTTTAATATATAAAACACAATAGTAAATTAACAACTAATTAATCTAATACACTAAAAACAATGATAAGATAACACAATGTCTCATTTTCTTTTTGATCCTCATTGTGTAATCTTGAACACTCTGAGTTCTAAAAAATACAATGGTGAAATAACATCATTATGTATTTTTAATTGTAAAATACAATGATCGATGATAACTAATTAATCTAATACATTAAAAAGCATGACAATTAACACAATGTCTCATTTAATTTTTTAATAATCATTGTGTAATCTTGAACAATACGAGTTTTGAAAAATATATTGATAAAATAACATCATTGTGTACTTCTAGTTGTAAAACACAATAGTAGATAACATCAAGTTTATATAATATATAAATATAATGATAAAATAACACCTTGTGTTATTTTTAACACTGTAAGTTTTAATAAGTACATTGATAAAAGTATATTATTATGTATTTTTAATTGTAAAACATAATTATAGATAACAAATTTATATAATCTGTAGAAATAATGATAATATAACACAAATGATCTAAAACATTATATACAATGATAAATACATATAACAAATAATGTAATATATATATGACACAATGAGAGTATATGACACAATTAGCTAATTATTGACACAATGATCAAAATACACTCATCTTTAAAACTATAAAAGAACATATGTTAAACCCACAATTCTTCTTACACTTTTTAGACTAAATACCATTTTCACTATAAACCTACCCTTAAAATTAAGGGCATTTTAGTTTTTTTAATACCCTAATTATCCAATTAAAATAAATTAACCAATTAATATCCAATTAAAACTAAAAACACATGAAGTGACTAGTGAGACCGGAAACTTCGATTAACCCTAATCCATGTTGTTCAACTGAGTCTTCTGTAGAATTTCAATTAATCTTCTGTTTTGTTCGAACATTTATAACATTAAAAAGTTAAACCTTATAATGGCGGCTAAATCATTTGGCCCGTTTGAAAAAAATGATTGCGAGTCCAATAACGACTTTACAAGCTAATAACGACTTCACCACCTGCAATAGCTATTACCAAATAGAAATAATTGCATTAATCACGATGATTTGTTTTTTCAAAAATGCATTTCAGTTCCTAAAACTGACCAACATAGGTATTAAGCCATTAAAATATGTTTGCTACTTGAATGCTATATTTTCTTATTCTAATAGAATTGAAAACGATTTCTCTTTGCACATTATAGTAACTAGGATTCGATGTCTGTGTTACCTGACAGAGATAATAATTTTTTTTATAGTAGGGTGAAACACATCATGTTTATGCGTTGATAACTTGATATTCAACCCGAACAAGATTCATATTTATATTCACGTTAAAACATTAACTCTAATGCGTACACTTAAAATCATTTAACTCGAACAATACTGGTTTAATCTGTTTATCCATACTCTTTTAAAACTGTCTTGTGGATTAGTGGTAACAATCAATTTGTAAATATATCATCTATCTATCAATGTGTTTAATTAAACATAAAAAACAAATAATAAAACTTTTCAAACAATTAAATGTAACAAACTAAAATCTACTTTTTCATCTACATTGCCCCCAACAACCATCCCTATTTATATGCACATATATAAAGTGATATCTCATCTCCTTCCCATAAAATAATGATAAATCTTGGGCCGATTTATTCATCCATGTTAATCTATAAAAAAATAAAATCGAAGCATGTTGTTGTGTAAAAGCTATCAGATAATAAGACAAACCACAAATCTCACACATTGATAAGCACGTTTACTTATCATTCACTTATCACATCCCACGTTTTTATCCTTATTATCTCGTTCAACTCGTATATCTCATCACTATTTATATCGTCTCCTGGTCGTTCATTCTCTCTCTCTCTAAAACTATCTACTTTCTCTCTCTACAAATTCTCTACAACAAGGAGAGAGAGAGAGAGACTGAAACCCTCCGATCTGATTTCATCCAATTCGAAGGTAATCGATGTTTTGATTTCCGATTTTAACCTAAAATTAGACTCATATGCTGATTATACATGTAGATTGTTGTGTGTTGATGCATGATTGTAGGTTGATTAATGATTATGCATATGTGTATAGGTGTTTTGCGACTTTGCGTTATGTACATACGTGTCGGTTTTTGGAAATTTAGGTTTGTGGTTGGATGAATGAAATGGAACAGTGTTTTGGTCGTGCTGTGTTTCGATTTGGTTTGTTAAATGTTACTGAAAATTGGAAATGGAGGTTGTACTGTTGTGGTTTGATTTTTGAGGATTCAGAGTATTGTGATTGTTTTATGTCTGAATTTATGTGTTTTTGATCAGGTTAGTTGCAGTTTTGGGGAAAAGGTCAAGTTATGGCGTCTCTCAGCAGAGAGCTTGTGTTTTTGATACTTCAGTTTCTGGATGAAGAGAAGTACAAAGAGACTGTTCACAAGTAGGGTTTAAAGGTTTTGGTTTTCTGTTTTGTAATTGTGGTTGTGGTTATGTGTAATTGGTTTGTTTTGTTGTGGAGGTTGGAGCAAGAATCTGGATTGTTCTTCAATATGCGGTATTTTGAGGAAATGGTAACGATTGGCCAGTGGGAGGAGGTGGTGAAATACCTGTCTGGATTTACAAAGATTGAGGATAACCGATATTCGATGAAGATCTTCTTTGAGATACAGAAGCAGAAGTATCTAGAAGCTTTGGATAAGTATGTTTAATTTGTATGGATTTTATAAGTTTGAGTTTTGATCACCTTGTATTTTACGATAATGATGCTATATGGTTCAAGTGGCAGGAAGGATCACGCTAAAGCTGTTGAAATTCTATTGAAGGATTTGAAAGTGTTTTCGACTTTTAATGAAGATCTTTTTAAAGAAATAACACAGCTTTTGACTTTAGAGAATTTCAGGTGAAGACATTAAGAGTGTCCGTTTCATGATATTAGCTGTATATTGAATCTGAAATTTTGAAGCTTATTACATGATTTTGTAACTATTGAATGTTATATAAATGTGTTCAGAGACAATGAACAATTATCTAAATATGGAGATACCAAGTCTGCTAGGAGTATAATGCTGGGTGAACTTAAAAAGTTGATCGAAGCAAATCCCATTTTTCGCGATAAGCTAACTTTTCCAAGCTCAAAGGGTTCAAGACTGAGGACACTCATTAATCAAAGGTTTGTATCTTGTGTTGTGGATATTGTGAATTTTGCTGTTGAATTCTAGCCATATACGACTTGCTTTTGAGCGAATGTTTTTGGATTGTAGTTTAAACTGGCAACATCAGCTATGCAAAAACCCAAAGATGAATCCCGATATAAAAACTCTGTTTGTTGATCACTGTTGTGGGCCATCACAACCAAACAGTGCACATGTTCCATCCCCTGTTACGAATCCCTTAATGGGTGCAGTACCAAAGCCTTCCGGGTTTCTACCTTTGGGTGTTCATGGTGTAAGTGAGAAAGAAACAATCAGGTTTATTATATTTTTAGCGGTTTAAATTTCAAAAATCATGGTCAACATGTCTTTGACTTCTATTTTCTGTTATGTATATCAAGCCTTTTCATGTAGCACCAGCATCTCTGCCCACAAATCTTACTGGCTGGATGGCAAATCCAGCTGTGGCTCATCCATCGGCTTCTGCTGGACCCATAGGCTTAGTTTCACCTAACGTTTCTGGTATGTGATTCAACAGATTATAAGCATTTATTGAGAAAAGCATCAAAGATTTGTGGTGATGATATAACAAATATCACGAGTTTCTGCATTGTTCATTGCCACTTATGTAGTTGTTTGTTTTTTTGCCTGTTTCTCGCCGACATGGCAGCTATAACAAAACGACCTAGGACTCCTCCTGCTCACAGTCCAGCTATGGATTATCAACCTGCTGACTCTGAACATGTACACAAGAAACCAAGAGCTTTTGTGACATCTGATGAAGTATGAACTACTTTGGCTATTCTTTGCATAAGCTTAAGCTTACATTTTGTGTAAAATGTAAATTTTACTGTTTAAAGCTTAAGTGTTGGGTTTACTGCAATTCATCTATCTTGAATTAGTTCCCTGTTAATACTAATTTTCTTACTGAATTCAACTATATGTTTATGACGTAATTTGGTTGATGGTAAATACTGCATATCCTTGATCTTCGTACAGGTCCATCGTACACCTGTAAATGAGTTACCCATCGGTTACACTGGTCAAAGCACATATCTATCTCAAGATCTCCCAAAAGTTGTGATGATGACCTTAAATCAGGGCTCATCTGTCAAGAGTATGGATTTTCACCCCATACAACAAATTCTGCTTCTTGGTTAGTTTCCCTATGTTATAGATATTAAACTTATGCTATATACTGGTAGTTTATGCTGTCTGAAAATTTCAATTCTTGGTATTTTTTTTTAATGTGGTCGCTTGTTTTCTTTGATGTTGGGAATTATAAGTTGGAACAAATGCGGGAGAACTTTTGATATGGGACTTAGGTAGCCGGGAGAGGGTTGCTCAGAAGAATTTCAAGGTTTGGGATCTTGGTGCTTGTTCAATGCCCTTTCAGGTTAAATTTTTAGTCTCTTTTTAAATAAAAATATTATTCATTAATAATCATTATTGATACACATATGAAGTAATTCCAATTACACATCAACTTTGTGTTTGTAATAGACAACTTTGACCAATGACTATACTGCATCAGTCAACCGTGTAACTTGGAGCCCTGATGGAACCATGTTCGGTAACCTAATAATTGTTGCAATATTTTAAAATACATGACTATAAACACCTTTTTATATTTGAATATCATGAACTTTCATATAGGTGTTGCATACTCAAAGAACATTGTGCAAATATACTCATATCATGGTGGTGGTGATATACGAAATCACTTGGAGGTAGTACACTTCTTCATATTAAATGTGTATGACTTATGTAACTATTGAATTTTACAGGATTTGATTTAATGCAGATTGAGGCCCACAATGGCAGTGTTAATGATCTTGCTTTCTCATACCCAAATAAAACACAGAGCATCATAACTTGTGGAGATGATAGGCTAATAAAGGTTTGTATCTCATTACTTTTGCTTCATCTTAAGTGTTAAGAATTATGAAATCTGTGGTGTATAATATAAAGGTCCATGCAGGTGTGGAATGCAGTAACAGGGGATAAACAGAATCAATTTGAAGGTCATGAAGCACCAGTATATTCTGTATGCCCTCACTTTAAAGAAAATGTTCAGGTATCACCTTTCAAGTTCATGTTACCTAGTATTTCACTTCTTTTGTTGTAATATGTCTAACCTTATCTTCTTCTAAAACTAGTTTATTTTCTCAACGGCAACTGACGGGATTATTAAGGCGTGGCTGTATGACAACAATGGTTCAAGAGTTGACTATGCTGCACCAGGTCATGCATCCTCCACCATGGCATATAGTGATGATGGGACGCGATTATTTTCATGTGGGACAAATAAAAGTGGACAATCGTTCATTGTGGAATGGAACGAAAGTGAAGGTGCTATTAAACGTACATATAATGGGCTGGGGAAACGGGCCACTAGGCCTGTACAGTTCGATACTACGAAAAACCGTTACATTGTTGCTGGTGATGAGTGGCTAGTTAAGTATTGGAATATGGACAATTCTAATGGGTTGTTAGTCATTGATGCTGAGGGTGGTTTACCGGTAATATCTACCATCATATTCACTCATTTGATATATAGACATTTCCACTAGCTGATAATAATGGTTGATAAATTATTCATTTGTAGGCTTCTCCTTGTGTACGATTCAACAAAGAAGGAATGTTATTGGCTGTTTCAACAAGTGATAATGGAATTAAAATTCTAGCAAATTCAGATGGGGTTAGGGTTCTTAAAACCATGGAGAATCGTTCTTTTGATGCCTCAAGAGTCACATCTTCATCTGCTGTGAAGGTAAAAACGTTCTTGTTCTTCTTTTCATACATCAGATTATAGAATTAATTTGTTCATGAAATTAGAAACATGTACAGACTTCTGCAATGACAACATCTGGTGCTACTGCTAATGCAACCAGTGGACCAAGTATCATGGATAAAGTTACCACAATGCCCCCAGTAGCTATGGCGGTCAGCATTATTGTTCTTATATTGATGTATACTAAGTCTATACACATTATATTAATTTAATATTCATGTGGTGTGATTATAGATTAGTGAAAATCAGAATGTGGTAGATAGGCCTGTAATTGGAGATGAGGCTACAGAAAAATCTACAATGTGGAAAGTCACAGAAATATCTGAACCATCACATTGTCGTTTCTTAAGGCTTCCAGATAATACTTCTTCATCAATGCGGGTATGTTTTGTAATATTTACTTTATTATGTTTTTACTAATATTTAGTTGTCTCATTTATTTTCAAAATTCAAACACATGAAACAATATTAGGAGATAATTCTCATGCACCCATCTGACGGGTTCCATGTGGCGTCCTCGGATAGCTTTTCCGTCTTGCTTATGATTGTGGAGACACGTGTTTAAGCTCATTTCCAAGTAGATACAATCTTTAAACATTTAGCCATGTGTTACATTACAGGTCACAAGATTGATATACACAAATTCAGGACTTGCAGTTTTAGCTCTAGCAGCCAATGCTGTTCATAAACTATGGAAATGGCAGAAAAGTGATCATAATCCTACTGGGAAGGTATTTAATCTATTAAATGTTCTTAATTGTATCATTAACTTAATTTTGTTGTTTATGGTTATTTGGCTTGTTTAGGCAACTGCTAGTGTGGCACCTCAGATATGGCAACCAACTAGTGGTATATTAATGACAAATGATATCAGTGATACAAACACCGAGGATTCCATTGCTTGCTTTGCACTATCGAAAAACGACTCATATGTCACGTCTGCTTCAGGCGGAAAGATCTCTTTGTTTAATATGACGACATTTAAGGTATCCTCATTTGTTATCGAATATATATACAGCATATTCTTTGTTTTGTATCACATCCATTTATTTATTTCTTTATATGTAGACTATGACTACATTCATGCCACCTCCACCTGCAGCAACCTTTCTGGCCTTTCATCCACGAGATAACAATATTATTGCCATAGGCATGGATGATTCCTCTATCCACATATACAATGTCCGGGTTGATGAGGTTGTTTTAATATTTTATTATATTTATTAAAAATTCAAGTTGAGAGTACAATCTGTTGATAAAAAGGAATTAATGTTTCATTGTTCATTGACCAGGTCAAAACCAAGCTTAAAGGCCATCATAAAAGAATAACGAGCCTTGCATTCTCAAATGTTCTTAATGTTCTAGTATCTTCTGGTGCTGATTCTCAGGTAATTATTTCCGTTCCGAATTCATTTCATGAATGAGATATGAATATATAGTGAGAATTTTTTATTATTATTATTTTCTTTCAGCTGTGTGTGTGGAGCGCAGATGGATGGGAGAAGCAAATGAGTAGAAAATTGCAAATCCCAGGGGGACGTGCTGCTGCTCCCTTTGCTGATACCCATGTACAATTTCACCAAGATCAAACACATTTGTTAGCCGTTCATGGAACTCAGATAGCCATTTTTGAAGCTCCTAAACTGGAATGCTTGAAGCAGGTTTGTTTCTTAATTATAAATGAATCTAGTTGACAATTCTTTCTTGTTTTTTTCTCTATTATATATAACTTATTTTTATTGTTCATGTTTAGTGGAGCCCTCGAGAGGCAAGTGGTGCAATAACACACGCTGCTTACTCATGTGATAGCCAAACAATATATGTCACTTTTGAGGATGGTAGTATTGATATTCTAACAGCATCAACACTCAGATTGCGCTGTCGGATCTGTTCTACTTCATATCTGCCCTCAAATCCAAAGTCAGTATTTGTATTTTCCAACTTCATATGCTATAATATGTAACCATTTCGGTTTCAAATGGGAATCATTAAATATCTAAGAACCAATTTAAATCTGTATCCACTTTTATCACGTGAACCTTTTTTTACATGGTGCATTTTTGTAATTAAGGTACAAACACATTAGGTCATTACATGATTCATCTATGAATTCGCAATATGTATACTTATAGTCCTAGTAGGTGTTACTTGCGTATTTACTGTGAATACACTCCACATGGGGTGAATATGTGTGTTCACTCTAATTACGGAAATGCCACTGTGTTCATATAGTTTATTCACTTCAATACATGCACTCATGTTACTTGCATTCATAGTTGAATACACTATGTTTTTGCACTTGTTTTTTACTCGATTATGATAATGCCAAATATTTTTCAAGAAAATCTGCCAGCGAAAAGTTGGTTCTCAAGTACTTGTTGGTTTTCATTTAAAGCTAACAATGTAATACTTACATACATATATGTATGTCATATGTGTGTGTGTGTGTGAACTTGTTATAATATATGTTATGATTTTTCAGTTCAAGGGTGTATCCACTTGTGGTTGCTGCACATCCATCTGAACCCAACCAGTTTGCTCTAGGACTCACAGATGGTGGTGTGTGCGTACTCGAGCCACTTGAGTCAGAAGGGAATTGGGGGGGCTCATCTGGTGCTGAAAATGGTGCCAGCTCAAGTACTAGCATAGTCGGTGCTGCTGCTGCGAATACAACTGATCAAGCTCAGAGATAGTCCTTATCAAATTAAAAAAAACTTTTCAGAGCAAAGATGCAAGATTTAGGGGGTACAGTTACTTTTTTATTACCTGAAACATAGTGGTTAACATCTTTTAGATTAGAGGGGCAACATCAAGGATCTGTTTCTGATGCTATTACCTTTAGTAACATGCAAAAGAGTTTCGGTTTGTTCTGTAAATGTTATGAAGAAGAAACAGAAGGATGGGGTTTTGGGGTAAATGTGAATTCTCATGTTTTTTCAGACTACATTTTGATTACTTGCTCTTTAAAGTAGTTTTTTTTCCCGTGGTTTACGTCTTATGTCATGTTTGGCTCATAAACATTTACATCATCACATAGATTGATTGTCGTGGTATAATCGTTGGTCAACAGAGCCTAGATTGATTGTTGTGGTATAATCGTTGGTCAACGGATCAATTTAAACAGAGATTGAATGTTAACATGCAGGCAGGTGTTTAAGCAATGTAAATAACAGATGGGTCATATATCATAATTAAGCTCTTGAAATCAATGGAGGAATGTTCGACAGAAAATGTTAATTCCAAGAGTGTGTAGATGACCAAAGTTGAAGGGGTAGTTTGTAATATTTTGTAATTGTTTGTTTAGTTTGTTAAAACGGTTTAGTTGTTGACTTCTTCATTATTGTATTCACTTTTTCATTCTTCTTGCTCTAATAATACGAGTGTGAGTCTTCTAGTACCTGTTTTTATTGGTATCACGAAACCAAAAAGGAATCACGAAACGAAGGACTGGATTCTGATTCAAGATTTGGTGTGACCTACGAGAGAAAGAAGAACATGGCGAACGCAGGAGTTCCTAACAATCAGGTCATGACTATTAGACATTGTAATTGGACTTGCTTATTACATTTAAAAGGTTTAATGCTAAAACCTTAAGGGGAGAATGCAAGTATTCTTTATAGGAAAAATTAAGTTTTCTTATTACGCCTTGAAAAATGTAATAAGATTTTGGTTTTGTATTCGTGTAGATGATCATGATACAAGGAGTTCATGGCTTAAAGTTGCGGGAAATAACCACACCCATCTAATAAATAAGTATATGGGCGGCTATTCTATAACAAGTAAAAAAAATCTAAGAAGCGTAAGAAGCAACTATAATATATCAGTGTCTAAAGGACGAGGGGTAAACACATCCAACAAAAACCTGAAAACCTAGTATTGGAGACACAAGATACAAATTAAAGATAATAAAAATTTTGATTGTGGCATATTTTTAAATAAACATTTAGATTCTTGATTTTGTGATATATAAAGTTTTTAAGAAACATTAAGATTCTTGATTTTGTGGTAGATATTTTTACAAGAAACATTAATATTCTTGATTTTGTGGTATTTAACTTTTTAAAGAAATATAATAATGCATATAAAAGAACAGAGTTTTAAAATATTTCTACACTGAAAACTGATTTCTTTTTTTATCTTTCACAGTTCACAACCTCATTTTGCCATCACACTATATTTGATTTGATCCTAATTATATATGCGAGAGTTCATTGCGAGGAAAAAAAAATAAAGTGACTGGGAACATCTTTCCTATAATTTTAATCTTAAGGTCCAAATCTAATTAGCCATAGGTATTTTGAGCAGATAAATCTATGGTTTCTCTCTCACCATATTATTTATAACAATTTATTACTTTTATCGAACATATTGCACCATACAAGCAGACGTTTTTTTAACTTCAAATAGACACCTCAAATGATATACATTTAATGAACTTTTTTGCTAGGTCATTAAAAAATAGCTCAAATGTGAAGCAGAATTTTCACATTTGAAACAGAGTTTTGTCATATGTGAAACAGTTTCACTGGTGTTAATTCACTTATAAAGATCCTTTTACTATTCCATCAAACACGAAAATCTACCATTGCCATTCATTGAATATTCACTAAAAACTGTAGCTTGACATCAGCTGGTAGGATACATATAATGAAGTGGTGGTGCATAAAGAGCTTCTATCAGAAAGAACCACACCATTCCTGAGGTGTATGCCGAAGCTGAGGTTCATGGCCACCGTGAAAGATTTCCTTGCCGGTTAACTGGCATTTTTGGACATGACATTTGCTTTACACCGGACACAATGAGGGAGAGACATCTAAATCAACGAATTGATCTAAGCCGATAGGCTAAATTAAATAAAGGGTGCAGATGCATTCGCTTGTTCCCATTTCTTTAGTGTGCTTAATGAACCTGTGTCCATATATACATAGGAGGGGTAGAATGGTCCTTGGTGATTCTACTAGGGGCCATTTGGTATTTTAACCTAAAGTAAGCCATTAAAGTGATATTACCATACTCATCATCAAAAACTGGTGTTATAATATTATTTCACAAGACTGTATTATGTTCTGTTACATTGGATCTCTTGGTAAAGATCTTTAAGAAAAATAGCACTGAAGATTAAATACCAACAAAGCCAAGAGTCAGCAAAGACCATACCACATATACACACAACAGCAACCAACAAATCATTCGACATCTTACAACTCCCTTCATTTACTCTTCAACTTTATTATTATTGTGTGCGACCCTGTCATAAAAATCATCAAATGGGCTGCATGCTTTTATCTTTATGTACACCCTCAGCCCAATTATCTAGTTCCGTTTTCGGCCTCGCCTTTTAGGGGTTTTCTTGGTGTTTGATGGGTTTGATTGAAGTGGCAGAAGTGTACCCCCTTTTAGCTCGTCTGTATCATTGGCCTGAGCCAGTGTTTTTTGAGCTTCCATAAAAATTTGCAAGTCTCTTATCTGTAGTTAGGAATGCAACACTGATCATTCAGTTTTGGAAACAACAAATGGGTAATTGCTAGATTTTTTACCTGTTCTTGAAGATCTAGTATTTTCTCATCCTTCATTTTAAGTACCGAAGTTTCCCTGAAATGACGATGGCAAGCGAAGAATAAATAATTTTTGCAACCCATGGAATTAAGCTCTAAAACACTATATATGTCTTGGGTATTAGCTCTGATTTGGATCAATGTAGATTGCTAATAAAAACATGCTACAAGAAATTGGACATAGATGGCTAAATTACCTTCTCAATCTTAAAGTGCATGACTCGAAATAGTGTAGAGCAAACCGAAATACAAATGAGTAGAGATGGAGGAAACAGGTTGGCCCAAAAGGGGTAATTTTTGAGTAAAGCCGTAAAGGGTGTAAAAAAGTTGTATCAGGTAGGATCAAACAACAAACACATTTTAATATATTTTTCTGAATTTAGAAATAAATAGTGTGTAAAATAAACTGCACAGAAATTACGCTATGGCATTTGGATGACTGTCACTCCGCTCGACATATTTTTTTAGTTAAATTATCCAGCTTAACCCAATAAAGATAAAAACTTAACTCAAATAGACCCATTTAATAAGTAATTGGGTTAATGTTACCACTTTTATTAAACAAACGTACCTTCCAATATCCCACTCAAAGAGTAGGTCTAGGGAGGGTGGAATGATGGCAAACCTCTATTCAGGGGGATAACAAGGTAGCTTTTGATATTGCCACTTCCATTGATGAGATTATTATTGAAATCATAATTTGTGTGTGTGTTCTATTTATATATTTATTTG
>BJCM01058379.1:486-20211 GCA_018326385.1 Flaveria bidentis
GGCTCCGATATCAATTGATAGGATCAATTGAGACAATCTGTAATGATCTATGTGAACAATTCAAGTGAAACACAAACAATTGTAATCGATTCAAGCAGTATCAACAAATTCACAATTCATTGATATAGCTAAGACAATTACAAGAGTATGAAAGCAGTTAGCAATTCTCAACAAACTTACTTGACTTCTTGTAAGATTGTATCAAGAAATTGCATGCAAAAAGCTCTCTCTCTTTCTGTTATCTGTATCTCTATTATCAATCTCTATTGTCTTGTATCTCTAACTAACTTTCTAGACAAAGCTATTTATACTAGCAATTAAGGAACTAACAATTTACAAAACTAGTCCCTATACTAGTACAAACTATAAAATATATACACAAAGACTAAATGTGAATCTTCCAAGGGTTCCAACAGAATTGTTTCTCATTTTCTTTATACTACTTTTAATTTCCTTGTATATGTTAAAGTTTTAGTTTATTTATGAATATTAAATTCATCCAACTCTTAATCGAGATTACGCAATAGTATTGATGTTCATGAACACTTATGTAATTTCAAGGATAGAGAAAAACAAAGTTACTAATAAAGATGTAGTCGAGTATTTTCGAAAGATAAAAACACATGGTAGTTAACAAATGTTGAATAAACTTTTTTTAATATATCGAACAAGTGATATTTTTTTTCTTATGTTAAATGAGTTAATATAATTTTATCATCATTTGTTATTTATTTTTCTTACCTTACCTGTTTTGACCTACTAATATTTTGACCCCCTACTAAAATTTCCAACATCTGCCCCTGCTTGCCGCTGTTAATAAGTAAAACTATTCATCGGTAGAGAAATTAATTAGCAAGTAAAGTTATTCATTCCTAGAGAAACTTATTAATTAACAACAAAGATATTTGACTAGGTGGTAAGAATGAAATTCTCTATGTGAATCAACTACAATCGAATATGATGATTGAGTAAGTAATTATATAGCGGAAATATATAATCACAGATCATTAAAAGTTGAATATACTCATAAATGTTTTGTATTAATGATGTGAAAATGTTACAATAAATTATATGGTTTAGCAAAATACAACAACTTAACACCAATAAAACATAGTACTTATAGATGATTCTAATATTTTGAATGTCTAAAAATTGCCTAAAAGTAGGATTTTCTATTCTATTTATAGACTATCAAAAAGACTTTTATAAAATGATTAAACTATCCATGTACTATAAACTAGTTTAAGTAGAAAAGCCTAATAAGCATTTCTTCTATTTATCTGGATTAACTAATGTGGATGTCTTGTTCTTCATCGTTATTTCTTTCTGATCTTCAGCATTAGTGTTTGCTCATAAATGCATTGTGAGTTATGTTTGACATGCTACACCTTAGGATCAAGATGGATTGAATAAGATGGCTCTACTAAATAATTTTAGATCGATGGAGGTAATCAAAACCAATTTCAACAACATGTAACTATACAATTTGTAATTAAAAACATAAAAAAAACATGGAAAACAATATACATATTGAGCTGTATACATCACACACTTCGTGATTCTCGCAAATGTCAAACGATCTTGTAAAATTACAATGTAGCACATGGAAAATAACAAAAATACAAAGTTAGGAACTTGAGTTGACAGTTGTACCTCGTGAGTAATAGACTTGAGATTGAGTAGCAAAATTTGCATTGGTATCAAAACAAGTGTCAAAACATGTGTCCGATGCCATGCACCTACTCAATTCACAAGAGTAAATTACAGATTAATTTTTATTGTGCCTCTTAGGAATCTTTACATAGGCGGATCAATTTGTTAATTCCTGTTTGTTGATATCATAAAATGTATTTTTTTAAAGCTTTTTTTTCTGTTAGTTTGTTTTTGACTAAATAGTGATCCATAGTAAAAGTGTAAAACGCAACAGAATTTTCAATTTTACTTCTAGTGATAAACAAACAAGTTAAAACACATATGCTGAAATATGAACAGCAACGGTGTTTGTTTAATATATAATGCCAAAGTTTAAGTTATGTTTATAATATGAGTAACTTGTTTATGATAATATTAGCTGAAATTTGATTCTTTTTTTGTTAGAATTTGTAGTGTGTTACTAGGATATTTAGAAGAGCTGTTTAAAAGACGTTATATACAATATAGTTTAAATGTCCTAGAACTATGAGTTAAGCACGAACACATTTAATATGTGACCCAAGTCATTTTTGGTTACACTTAAACATAGATGTACTCAAATTTATATTTTACAATAGTAAACCCAAAACTTTAAAAATTTAAGGGGGTCAAAGTAATATTTTATAAGTTTTTAAAAAAGTATCGGGTACTAAAAATGTAAGGATTTAAAGTGAGAGGGGGAGAAAGGCCGGTGGGAAATCTCACCGGCCTTTCTTTTTAAGGTTGTAGTAATTTCACTCAACGTGTGGGCACTTTTTCTTCAAGATTGGGCACTTTTTGTATAAACTAGGGGACCACTTTGTTTTTTTAAAATGACAAATATGCGACTTTACTTCACAAGATAGATGTTATCTTAATCTTGCCGACCTATTCATTTCTCAACCGTGACCGCAACCCCAACCTCCGTAGGTGGCCCACTTTGATGTATGGAAAACAAAACAGAAGATGAAATTGTTTAGTATCTTTGTATTTGTTCACATTTTCTATATACTACTTTTAATTTATTTTTATATGTTAAAGTTTTAGTTTATTTATGCATATTAAATTCATCTAACTCTTAATGGAGATTACACAATAGTATTGATGTTCATATTTTGAACACCTATGTAATTGATAGGATAGAGAAAAACGAACTTGCTGATGTTAGTAATAAACATGGCGAGTATTTTCGAAAGATAAAAAAAAACATGGTGGTTAACAAATGTAGTATAAACTTTTTTTTGATATATCGAAGAAGTGATATTTATTTTCTTATGTTAAATGAATTAATATAATTTTATCATCATTTTGTTATAATTTTTTCTTGGACCGACCAATATTTTGATCCCCAATCAAAATTTCCAAAATCTGCCCCTGCCTGCCGATGTTAGTAACTAAAACTATTCATCAGTAGAGAAATTAGTTAGTAAATAAAGTTATTCATTCCTAGAGAAACTTATTAATTAACAACAAAGATATTTGACTGGGTGGTAAGAAATGATATTCTATGTTATGTGAATCAACTAGGATCGAATATGATGATTGAGTCAGTAATTATATAGCGGAAATATATAATCACAGATCATTGAATGTTAATATACTCATAAATGCTTTGTATTAATGATGGTGAAATTGTTACAATGAATGCTAGGGTTTAGCAAAACATAGTAACTTGACACCAATAAAACATAGTACTCATCGGTGTTTCTAATATTTTGATTGTCTAAAAATTGCCTAAAAAGTAGGGTTTTATATTCTATTTATAGGCTAAGAAAAAGGCTTTTACAAAATGATTAAACTACCCATGTACTATACATCAGGTAACTAGTCTAAGTACAAAAGCCTAATAAATATTTCTTCTGTTCATACGGATTAACTAATGCGGATGTCTTGTTCATCATCATTATTTCTTTTTGATCTTTAGCTTTAGTGTTTGCTCATCAGCATTGACAAATACGGATGAAAAAACACTTATGCGCATTTTTTGCTGAACATCTGCATTAGCAAATACGGATGTACAAATACTTATCCATATTTGTTCAAACTGTCTACATTTGTAAATGCAGAAGTACAAATATTCATCAGCATTTGTTAAATGATCACCTCTTGAATTAGCATGTATGATTCTTCAAAGTTTAACAATACTTAATAATCTTGTTTGTAGTAACATCCTCATTGCTCCTTACGGAGAAAATGAAGATGACTAAAAACCACACCTAATTATGATATAAATAATAAGTTATATGTTTAACAAGTGTTGTTAATACTTTAAATAATATATTATTTGCAACCTCATTCTTCATATGCAAACATATTTATTTTCTTTTAATTTAAAGACAAAGCCTCATACAAATTTAACTAGATGGACTCGAACTCACATTAACCAAATTAACATAAACGTTTTTTTATAATTGAAACATATACTATGAAAACGTATTTAAATCATCGATATAATTACAGATTTAGTTTTGACCCATTTGCCTAGCTAAACAAACCCATGTTCATCACTAATCTAATATTAGAACCTTAAAAAGGTGATTAGTGGAAAAATTAAAATTAAAAACATATTATCATCAACTCTTCGTGAATGACATGTTTGATGATTGTATATATCATGAATTTGTGTAAAGTATGAATCTTGTGAGAGAAACGCATAATAAATCAATCACGGATTATAGTAAAAACAAGAAGATGAACTAGATCAAGTACAAACAAGCACAAAGTAAATAAGTTACACTACATTCCTCTCTGATAACAATTACAGTATTGAGAAATTTCACACAATATCATGATTAATGACCAAAATGAATAATAGAACTATTTATACTAGACTGGTAAGTCTAACTTAATAAATTTACGTCACGCAGATCAAAGTTCTCGCGTGGATACTTTAGGTTCTTTAACTTGTTTTGATTTTCCGTGCCTCTATGTTCAATCCCAACAATACCCCCCTATACATCTTTTCATTATCAACCAACTAAACCAACTGAGCTGCAATAAAATGAACGTGTTCATCAGATTAAATTGGACAAGCCTGAAGCCTCATCAAATATTCTCTTCTGAACATGAGTAGATCAACCGTGTCGATGATACAATATTCTCTATCAACACAGTAGATCACTTAATGCCTATTATTCTGTAAGATCCATTTTCCGGAACACTTACAGTCAAATAATCATTGCACATCACAATTAAAAATAAATAAATTTTCATTTAAACAATGCAGCGGAATAATTTTAACAAAACAATTTCATATATTAATAATTGCTTTTGTCAAATAATACAACCTTGTTAATATTACAAAACACCATTTAGTTGCATTACAACACAAAAACATCATCTATCATAAAAACTGGATGCCATCCCAAACTTGCCAAATAGCTTCATCATGTGTCACCCTCAACAACCATTACCTGCAAACTGAAAATGAATAAAAGTCAGCATTGCTGAGTGAGTTGTAGTTTAATAATAAAAATACTTACTTTCACTTAAAACCTTTCTTTACTTCAATTCGTGATCATACATCATACATATACATAGATAATATTTATTATTATCTTCCTTCATCATTCATCATCGTACATCATTCGTTATCATTTATTCTCATTCATAATCATTCATATCGTACATTTCGTACATTCATCATTAGACCAATTCCATGTGATATACCCCGAACGTTTGGTCAATCACAAGGATTACACCCTTGTGTGCGTCCTCCCGGGTTAGCTAAACCATACACATTTGAGCTAACACCCTTCATTGAGTGTGAACCTCCTCACGTTTTGCTTGCAAGACTTTTCATTCATTGATTCATTCTTTCTTTATTTACATTCCACTTTTCATTATCATTATCTTCCGCTTTCATTACATGATACTCTACGTTCATTAACATAATCACACCACATTAATCCATAAAATAATACATAATAGGGAACATATAGAAACAAATCATAAAGATGCATAACATTATTATACATTGTCATACAAAATCCCTAGAACATTCCAAAGTCATAGCCTAAACATCCCTTTTTCTTAAAAATTTAGAATACTTTCTAAGTTCTTTAGGCACATGGGAACTATGCAGGCGCATGACCACTTAGGAGCATGGGAACACTTAGGCACATAGGAAAAATCGTGGGCATATGGGCAGGTTTTGGGCGCATGGGTACTATATGGGTGCATGGCCAACACTTAGGCATTCGGGCAACTATCTAAGCGCATGGGCACTATGCAGTCGTATGGGCCTGACTTAGGGGCATAGGCACTTGCGTGTTTGGGCAACTTATGTGCATGGGAACACTTAGTCGCATGGGCAATAATCTAGGTGCGTGGGCACTATCAGGGCACATGAACCCTAGGCGCATGAGCACTTAATTGCATGGTCGACTACTTTCTAACTAACATTATTTTCAGACTCCAAATCATCATTCTAACCTATTCCCAGCCTACTCTAACATACTAAGCATCAAAACAACCATACAACATGATCATAATCAAATACTTCCCAAATCATAAACTAGCCAACATGGCACACACATACATATACGGGTACACACCCAACAAGTTTTAAAACGTTAAAACATGCATTTCCAGCTCCAAAATAAGTTGAAACATTTAAAAACAGGGATCTAGAACTCACCTCTTGCAACTTTTGAGTAAGACTTTTTCAAACTCAAATGCTTATGAGTTCAAACACCTAAAAAACCAAAAACACACAACTTAACACAACAAAAACATAAGCACATACCTGAAGGCTGAAATTCAGCCAAGAACAACCCAAAACACTTGAAAACTAACCTGAAATCTGACTTCTCTTTGTCTTCTCTCTAAATCCGAGAGAATTCTACTCTTTCTCTCTCTAGAAAATCCGAATGAGAGGAATAGTACAAGGGTGGGCGGCTATGCCACCTTTTGTACAAAATATTATTAAACTTTTTGCCCCTTGTACATAATTAACCCCTCAACTTGGGTTAGATAGCTTTTCTTTCTTTTTCTTCACTTTTTGTCTTCTTTTAAAATTTCTGGGTGTTACATATTCTTTTTACAAACCCACCTCATAAATTCTGACAAAGTGTTAATCAGCATAGGAGTATGAATTTAAATCTTTCTTGTATATATGAGACCTAAATTTTATTCGTATCTCGATGTTAGGATCTATCCGTGTCTCATTTTCAATTCTTTGGATTTGTAGTCTGAAATTCTTTGAAGTTGGTTTTACTTTCCTTCTTAATCTAGTTTCTTATCCAACCAACCTTTTCATAGTTGCTTGGATTGATATATGTCTGATCGACTAATAGTCAGAAGCTCTAAGTGTATGGAAGTCATGCTCATACCTATAATACTCAATAGCTCTGGCTTTTTCCTTTATCACATACATTTTTTTTGTATGCATCATACGCCCAACTCCAAACTGGTTCTAAATTTCCATAATGTGTGAATGGTTTAAAGTGTCGTAGAGTATGTACATAAGCAGAAGGTGGAGGATCACTAATATTAAGTTTCCCAACTTGTTGAAATGATTTCTCCCTACCGGATCAGTAGACTCGATTGTATCAACTAGTTGCTCAACTTCGGTGTTAGTAGATATCTCTCCTTATCTAACAAGATATCACAGAATAAGTTATTCAAGCTATTTCCAAAGATATTTGTGTAAAAACCATCTTTAAAATTTATAGAACTCTTTCTCATAAAACCCCTCATTAGCTTGATCAAGAGGTTGATAATCGTTAGTGTGACTGGGTCCCAAGATATCTTCAAAAGCATATTCTCCAAAAATAGCAGTAGTCGAGCCCATACCACCTCCTTAATAATCATGTATTTTATATTTCTTGTCACCCTTGTCATCCTTTCCATTACCATTATTATCACTGTTATAATCATCATCATCAAAATGATCATCATCTTCATCACCACTATAATCAATCTTATCCAATCCTGCATTTGGATTTTTTGGCTGTGAACTCTACGTAATATGCATAGGAGTGATAATCACATCAATACAAGCTTATGTCAAAGTTCAATCCTCAGTAATCTCTTATGTCGTAACCACATCGAGTTCAGGATCAACTGTAGTAGTCTCTGTCTGTTGAGTAGCAACAACAGGATCTGGCTCAGCAAACTACATTCTACTTGACTCTAAAACAATATGTGTTCTTCCCTAATTAGTTTGCATGGAGGTACAAGATGAAGCATGCATGCACTTAGGTTCTTCCCTATCTACCAAAGAGTATTCATCATGCATGTACTTATTTACAAGGTAGAAATTACTTTGGAAGTTTTACACTCTTCATAGAAAATTATTCTAAGTGTAAAATCTTCCGAAACCAAAGACCAAATCTTCCGAAGCCAAATATGAAGTCTTTCGAAGTTTTAATGACAAAGTATTCTAATACTAATGACGTGAAGACTGATTTCTTCCGACAACAGAAAAGACATGCTTTCTTCGATCAAGTTTTGCATAATGCTGACTTACTTTCCGTTGCAACTCTAAAGACTCACCAACTTGTATAAGTTGATGAAAAGGTTCATGCTTTTGCAACTGTAGATTAAGGTTGAGAGCCTATAACTTTCTACTTTGTACCTCTAATCCTTTTTGTTATATATTAAGATGTAAGCTATAGCATGTCACAGTCACAAGTCCAAAGGCAATATTCTTTCCTTCCTTTTGATTGTACATTGATCTTGTTGTCTAGATTAGTGTTTCTAGCTGACTTTTAAAGTATAGCCGATTTTAGGGTGTAGTATAAAGTTTCTCATGTTCTTGTATTTCTTTTTTATGCTTTTATAAACTTCTAATAGAACTTGAGAGCAATATACATCATTCTTGAAAATCATCTATATCTATTTTTGTTCTTTTGTTCTGTCTAATTACTTGCTTATGTTCTTAACATCTTTTACATAAACCCAGTTCCTTATTTGATCTGTTAAATGTTCTACACACTCACCTCACTATGAAATTAATCGTATTGACTACCCTAACCAGTCCTACAAATGGTATGAAAGCATTTCAGGCTTTTAATTGTATGCTCTCACCATCTTAAATCCCTTAGTTTAAGAAATCACTTAACGTCTTAAACGACACCTATCATTAAAGCTGATTTGGAAATCGTTACCATGACAAAGTCCCCACTGATCACTCCTAATGATTTTGATACTTGGTACCAAAGAATGGAAGGTTTCAACAAGTCTCTAGACTTAAGGATATGGGAATGTGTTTTCTCTAAACCTCACATGCCAATTACCTCTTCCACTCCTGCTAGAGTTAGGACGATACTAAAAGAAGTGGCTGACTATTCGGAAGAAGACAGGAAGAATATATATCAAAAAGCCATATACAGAGGCTTCGAGGGGTTTAAAAGTGCTAAGCAACTATAGGATGCACTGAAGCTCATGTATGAGGGTTCCACTAAAGCAAAAGAGAACAAGAAAGACCTCTTAAAGTAGTAGTTTGAGAACTTCACCTACAAAACAGGTGAAACCATGACTTAATAATACTTCTGGTATGTTGAGATTATGCATACTCAAATGGATGTTGGAGTAGTTCTTAAGAACATAGATATTGTGTGGAAGTTCATGCCTTCTCTTCCTAGAAAATGGACACAATATTATGTTGTCCGTAAGAGAACTTAGAACCTTAAGACTATCTCTCTTACTGAATTGTATGGTATTTTTAGTGGGTACTAGATGGAGATGAACATGCAAAATTCATCTAGTAACTCAAACTATCAGTAGAGTTTAGCCCTTCATATGGTCGAAAGGGGTTATAAAGAACCACAACACCATCTCATCTACTACACTGACAACTCACAAAAGGCCCTTTAATCACCTTACCGGAGACACCAAGGGAGAGCTATATCCAAGGAAGCCCACTCTAAGAGACAAGCTCATAACAGGCCTTTGTGTTTGCTAATGAAAGCACATGCAACTTTCTTTTCACCCTTAAAGATTTGGACTGCATCCATCTGGATGACCTATAATGCAGGAGATAGTCTGACAGATGACTCTTCTCACTCTTAGAGCCAAGAAATTCTACATGCAAACACGAAGGAAGTTTCCTAGCAATGTATCTAGTGGAAAGTTTGGACTTGACAAAAGCAAAGTGAAGTGTTACAACTGTAACCAGATGGGAACCTTTGCTGATGAATTGAAAGCACCAAGAATAAAGGGTGACCAAGAACGTCTCAAGAAAAAATACACTAAGGGAGCTCCACACACTGAGAAGCCAAAGCAGCAAGCTACATCTACTGTTGAAGAAGGAGGCTTTGTATGGAGCTTCCTGGTAGAATATGCATCTCCAAACCAAGCACAAATGGCAGATCATGAAGAAGCCAAGGTATTGGAACATCTTTGTACCCTAGAATGCATTGCTAATGTTAATAGATATAGGTCCTAAAACTTAGAGATGAGATCTGATCTTGAGTCCTTAAACATCTTAAAAGATGATTTTAAAAAGTTAAAAATGATTACAAACTTAAAATAGAAGATTTAGAGAAAACTGTTTCCACTCTTAAGCATGAACATACGAACTACAGGACTCATGTGAAAGATCTTTTGTGATCGGCAAAGCCATGGCAGAGAAATGTTTTCTTGAAGAATAGACCTTTAAAAACATAATATCCTCATCCTTGCATTCAAAAGTATATTATCAGAACAAGCAGGGACTAGGATCTAGTGAGATAGCTCCTCCACACACTCTACGATCTATAAGATCTCCTAGGTGTGGAACGTGTCAATATGAGTTTCCACTTATAGACCCCACTAAAGAAGAGGATAAAAAGGAGATAATGAAGGATTGATCTGAGAAGAGTGAATAAAATCATCTTAACAAGAGTCACTATTCTCTTGAGGAGAGGAAGAAACTAGGGATGACAAGGACCTAGAGGAAAAACTTGATCAGAGCAGCCAAAAGAAGTTCAAGGAAGACTCAAGAGACGAAGGCCGCCTTCAACGAAAAGAAGAAACAAGTCTTCATTTCTGCTAGGTTTGAAGTAGTGAAGAGTGAGGACTTAACTCTGAACTCAAGCACCAAGAGTTCTAGTTCATGTAGGAAAGCGAATCAGCTGTGTACCACTAGTACACAGCCTGAACCATCCACCTCCAAGAGCAAGCTTCACTCTAGCTGCAACATTTGAGAAGATGAAGATGGAGATAGAAAGTGATCAAACTCAGCTTTCTGTTCACTAGAAGACTCTCAAAAGAAAACAAATTGATTGTATGATGTGTGGTAGTGCTTCTAATTTTCTGTTCACAAGAAGACCATAAAATGTGATCAAGGAACTAAATTCAAGAACCAAATCCTTGACACATTTTGTGATGAAAATGGTATTACAAAACAATATATTTCTCCCGCGACTCCTCAACAAAATGATGTTGCTAAAAGGAGAAACATGACATTTATTGAGGTTACAAGAACCATGTTGTCTGACTCTAAACTGCCCATTACCTTCTGGGTAGAGGCTGTAAACACTTCCTGCTATGTTCAAAACATAGTTTTAGTAGTTAAGACTCATGGTAAGACTTCTTATGAGTTGTGGCACAAAAGACGACCTTTTAATGGTTTATTTAAATCATTTGGATATCCTTGCACCATCTTGAATACCAAAGATCAAATAGCCAAATTGATGAGAAATCTAATGATGGACACTTTATTGAATACTCTTCCCATGCTAAGACTTATAGAGTATATAATATCAGAACTAAAGTAGATGAAGAGTCAGCCAATGTGATCTTCATTGAGCACACTCTTAGTGTGAAAGGTTTTGGTCCTAATTGGTTATTTGATCTTGATTAAGTTACCAACTATTTTAACAAAATCTTGTAAGAATGTCTCAGGATCCACAGATATCTTATCAACAGGAGATCCTAACCTAAGATTTTAGCTAAGAAGATATTGCTAATGATTGTATCTATAGTCCCAATGTATTTTTTACATGACCATGAAGAAGACTTCTGAGAAGAAAAGGAAGAAGAAAGTTTCAAAAGGAAAATCTCTTCCTTTCAGAAGCTTCAAAATGGAAATGAAGACAAGTGAAAACTTGGCTTCGGAAGAAAATTTGGTTTTGGATGAAAGGAATGCTTCCAAAGCACCAAATCTTGTTGTAGTGAAAACAAGATCTTTCGAAGGATCAGTCTCCAAAACTTCCGAAGTTATTAAAACTTCAGAAGTATTGAAGGTTAATTCTAATCTTTCAAGGTTGGTGTGGTAGATGAAGGAATACTAAATGACTAAAAGTTCTTCATTAACGATAGAAAATGATCTCCAAAGTCTTAACATAAAATCAATTACTGTTGGATTGTCTTCAGTGCATTTTGATAAGTCCAAGACCATTAAGACTTGGGATTCCAAATATAACTAATCTTTCCCTTTTATGCCGGAGCAACCAAAGACCCTGAAAAATGTATGGATCATTGATAGTGGTTGTTCAAGGCACATAGCAGGTAACGACTCATTGCTTCCAAACTTTGAAAAAATTGATGGAGGGCTAGTTGCTTTTGAAAGAGATGCAGGAGGTTACATTACTCGAAGGCGCAGGGTCACAAATGGTAAGCTCAACATGGAAAAGGTAAGCTTTATCAAAGAGCTTGGGTACAATCTATTGAGTGCATTTTTATCAAAGACATAACATGCTCTTCACTAAGCATGGTTGTATTGTTCTCAAGCCTAAGGTGGTCATTCCTCAAGAGCATATCCTACTCAGAACCATAGAAAAAGGAATGTGTACAAGACGGATTTGCAGGAAACATCTCCCTTAGGAGAGGTTTCTTGCTTTATATCTAAAGCAAATAGTGACGAGTCTTTCCTTTGGCATAAAAGAATATACCATGTAAACTTTAAGAAGATAAACAAACTAATTAAGAATAATTTGATAACTGAAATGGCAAAGAAAGAGTTTACAAGTGATGATCATTGTTTGTATGCCTGAAGTGAAAACAACATAAAGTGTCTCACAAATAAAAGAAAAAGAACTCCATCACTACTCCCCTACACTAAATACACATGGATCCTTTTGGTCCCACCATTGTAATAAGTCTAGAAAGGACCTCATATTGTTTGGTGATCACAAATGATTTCAAAAGATTCCCTTGTGTATTTTTCCTTAGGACTAATGATGAGACTCCTGAGATCTTGAAGAATTTCATTCTAAAAATTGAGAATCAATGTGATCATAAGTTCAAGACCATAAGATGTGATCAAGGAACTAAATTCAAGAACTAAATCCTTGACACATTTTGTGATGAAAATGGTATTACAAAACAATATATTGCTCCCGCGACTGCTCAACAAAATGATGTTGCTAAAAGGAGAAACATGAAACTTATTGAGGTTACAAGAACCATGTTGTCTGACTCTAAACTGCCCATTACCTTCTCGGTAGAGGCTGTAAACACTTCCTGCTATGTTCAAAACATAGTTTCAGTAGTTAAGACTCATGGTAAGACTTCTTATGAGTTGTGGCACAAAAGACGACCTTTTAATGGTTTATTTAAATCATTTGGATATCCTTGCACCATCTTGAATACCAAAGATCAAATAGCCAAATTGATGAGAAATCTAATGATGGACACTCTATTGAATACTCTTCCCGTGCTAAGACTTATAAAGTATACAATCTCAGAACTAAAGTAGATGAAGAGTCAGCCAATTTGATCTTCATTGAGCACACTCCTAGTGTGAAAGGTTTTGGTCCTAATTGGTTATTTGATCTTGATTTAGTTACTAACTATTTTAACAAATCTTGTAATAATGTTTCAGGATCCACAGATATCTTATCAACAAGAGATCCTGACCTAAGATTTGAGCTAAGAAGATCAAACAATAATACTGCTTCAGCTTTATGGGTAAGTAACCCTGCAGATGGACTTCCTATCAGCATAACCATGACAAAAATAGCTGATACATCTGAGGTGCCTACAAATTCTAGCTCAGAGGAACAAAACTCAGATGAAAGAGCTTCAAATGTTGGAGGAAGTGGTAGTGGTGATAGTGATCAAGAGTTTTTTTTATGTTGACAACCATTCTATAGAAGACAACATCAATGATGTCACACACTTATTGGATCTAGCTTCTCTTTATAAGTGTGTTGATGTGGTAGGAGACACTTCCTTTCTAGACCTTAACTATGTAAATTTAGACATGGTAAAACAACTTGTTGTGATCCCTTTACTTAGGATCCACAAGTCACCAACTACCATAAACATCATTCAAGATGTTAACAAGTGGGTGAGAGCAAGAGGACAGACTCATGACAAAGTATGTGTCTATACTATTAGTTGTTTCATACCCTAGATAGAGCCAAAGAAAGTTCACGAGGCTTTGAAGGATGGAAGCTGGTTTATACTCTTAATTGTTTCTTTTCCTAGATAGAGCCAAAGAAAGTTGAGGAGGCTTTGAATGATGGAAGTTGATAAGGCATCAATTCAAAAGACAAAAGGTTTGGAACCTATGTCCTCTTACTCAATGAAAGACTATAATAGGAACTAAGAGGGTTTTTAAGAACAAGAAGAATGATAGAGGACTGGTCATCAACAAAAAGGCAATACTAATTATTCAAAGGTACACACAAGAAGAAGGAATTGACTACACTGATTTCATTACTCCTGTGGCAAGTCTTGAACCTTTTAGAATATTCTTGGATTTTGTTGCATCCAAGGATTTCAAGGTCTACCGACTTATGACAAGTGTGCAATATTATATGGGGTGAGTAATGAAAAGGTTTATGTCAAACAACCACTAGGATTTGCAAACCCAAATCATCGTGATTATGTCTACAAGCTTGATAAAGCTCTCTATTGGTTGCACCAAGTTCCAATGAAGTGGTATGAAACACTATCAAAGAATCTCTATCAGCATGGATACAAGAAGTGTACTATATATGGAACTCTCTTCATCACAGGAATAAGGAATAACTTAATGTTGGTTTAAGAGTATGTAGATGCCATTATCTTTGGGTCAAATAATCCAAATCTCTACAAAGATTTTGAGAGGCTGATAATGAATAGATTTGAAATGAGTGCCATGGGGGAACTCAATTTCTTTCTTGGATTTCAAGTGAAGCAAGTTCACAATGGCATCTTCATAAGTTAGTCAATATATGTACAAGACATACTTACAAGATTCAACATGACTGAGTGTAAGGTTGCAAAGACACCGATAGCAAGAAACCATTCCCTTGGATTTGATCTTGAGGGGGAGTGTGTAGATGAGCAGCTTTACAGGGCTATGATCGGTTCTCTTATGTATCTCATAACCAACAGGCCTGATATCATGTTTACTACATGCATATGTGCAAGGTATCAACCCAACCCTAAGATGTCACACCTCGCTATTGTCAAAAGGATTCTTAGATATCTCAAAGGTGCTCATAAACTAGGCCTTTGGTATCCAAAGAGTTATGACTTCAATCTGTACACCTATACAGATACTGACTATGGTAGTTACAACATGAATGCAAAGTCTAGATCTGGGGATGTCAATTCCTTGGTGAAAGGATAGTCTCATGGCAATGAAAGAAATAGTCTTGTGTGTCTGTATCAACTTTTAAAGCTGAATACATTGCTGATACTTGTAAGAAATTGACCTTGAGAAGAATTCTGATTTATCTTCCAAAGCAACAATATTCTTTTAAGTACTTATATGTGTTTGAAGAACAATTTTCTTCTGAAAGTAATTAAATATTGGAAGATTTATTTCCTTTGGGAATAAAACTTCCAAGCTTTAAATCTCTTTTGAAACCAAATATGTCTCAAAAGAGAAAAAATACTTTTAAGTAGTATTTCCTTTCAAAGCAATTTTATAAAGCTAAGGAATATCTTTCAAAGTAAAAAATGGCTTCGAAAAAAAATAACCTTTGGACGATTTTCGACTACCAAGAAAACTACCTTTTTAAGCACTTATTCAAAGGTGTGACCGATATTCGGATTTCAAAGTATATCCTTTTGCATTAACTTTGTCTCAATACCATTTCATATATATATATATATATATATACCCAATGGTTCCCCTCTTTACTATATTCTTCATCCATAAATTCTAACCTAAATTCCCCCATAAACCGACCTTGTTCTTGTCTTCCATCACACAAAAGCTACCTCAAATGGCCAACCCTGACTGACGAAACCGACTCGATTTCTCTATGCACCTCCACATGTAACACAATCAAGTTGCTTTGTTGGACTCTGAGAAAGCACTAGGTTTCTTAGAGGTATGCCAATTTCTTACTGTATGCAACTACTTCACCTCCTTCACCATTTATCCTCCACTCTATGAGGATCAGTTATTCGACTTCTAGTGGGCATAACAAGAGGTCACCATGGATGGGGAGAAGGAATTATCTACCACAATGCCGGGGAGGAAAATATTTATCACTCCAGCATCAATAAACACTCATCTTCAATTGGATGATGTAGAAGGTGACTTGTCCTTTCTCAAATCTTTTGTAAATCAGTCCTTTGGATAGATAGGTTATGAAGGAGACCTTTTAATCAAAACCTTCATGAAAGGGAAGGAATCTTCTCAATGGAAGTACATCCTCTGTGTGCTCATTCATAGCTTATTTAACAAGAATGTAGGATATGACAAGATTCCTGAAGATCTCTCCTTCATAGTCCATGGGATGGTTTAGGGGTCAAGTTCAGATACTCATAATTTGTGTATACTAATTTACTTATAAACTTGGGCTCCTTATAATACTACATGTTCCCTAGATATGTCCAGTACATTCTCAACTATGATTTGGGCTTATATTTGAGGGGAATAGGTAAGGTTCTAAAATTGGGACAGAAAAAGCCTGGTATCTTTATGATAATGTGAAAGCCTACTATGGGCTTCTTAGGGGTAGAAAAGTCCCTCTTCCTAAAAATGTTAAACCTCATTACTCAAGGTGTCATCGTAGTAGGACTAGCTAGTTTTAAACCCATACCTTCTACTTCACCATAACGAACAAAACCACAAATAACTATCACCTACCAACGAAAATCCAAACGAACCCCTACAAAAGCTACCTAGCTTGTATAGGCCCATATATTTTCACCCATGCAAGAGGAAGTGGAAACTAGAGCTCCCACTTCTATCTCACCAATGATTAGTGCTAGGGTTCTTCATGCTTAGCCTTATGAACTCACAACACCAATAGTCTTAAGCATTTACTCAGAGTCTCAAAACTCTAATGAACAACCTTAACGGGATAGCTACCATCCCAGCCTCTTGATCTAAACCAACCAATTCCCACCTAGAAATCTTTGATGATGTAGACATGGGATGCAATGAGTATCATGAGTCTCTTATCTCCACCCATGCTCAAGGAGAGATGAGTACTCCTGCCTCTCCCATGTCTAGCCCATAACATCCACACACTACTAAGATGGATCTCCCTGAACCTGTTCAGGAGGTCCATATGGAAGTGGCTCTCACTTCAGCAAGCAATTACATTCTTAAGACCTCAACCATGGCAACCTAGCCCATTGACACTTCAACTGAAGTTGCTAGTATGCAAGGGAAATCTAGCAACAAAGAACACCATGCTATTGATGAGGAACAAGACTTGGGTCCATGAGGTGGATGGTATAGACTTCTTCTTCTTCTTTGACTGTGGTCTAGAAGCCATCCTTTTCCTCCTCTTTGTTGACTTTAACTGAGAAGACTGGTCTGCAACACCTTGTTGATCAGTCTTGTCTTGCTCAATTGGGTGTTCCTCCCTCACAGGTTAAGAAGAAGAGGGAGTTTGACCCGGCTGTGGATTAGAAGATAAAGCTTGCTCAGGCTCAACAGGAGGTTGAGGTTGTGTTGTCTCAGGTTGTTCAACCTTAACCTCCACTTCAGGAAGAATTTCACTAGGACGGGAGTGTAAGTCAAGTAACTCTCCTCTTTTGATCTTCTACGTGATTACCCTGGTGTGCTCATCCATTGTGGATGGAGACATAGGGCTAAGTCTCCTTCCAGAGAATCCATATAGCTTCAAGAAGCTCATCATCCTTTGTCTGTTAGTAGACTTCTTCATGCACTTCTGGATGATGGCTCTTGACCTTGCAACATCTTCCTTCATCTTTCTTTTTGTTGCTTTTTGTTCTTTAAGTACTTCAAGCTCAAGCTATTTGAGATACTCAAACTCTATGTACTCAAAGCATAAGAGAAAAAGTGCAGATGCCTGGTATAGGCCTGTGGCACTAAGGTAGTTGATCATATTGATCCTATTAGTCTCTTTGTCTATTTGAGATTCTTGTGGAGCCACAACCTCTTGTGCAGGATTTTCTTGAACTAGGGAGAGAGTGGGAACATGCTTGTACAATATTTTTTTGTCTCTTCTCCTCTTTAATTTGGAGAAGCATCTTTGCATCCTCTACTTCCTTCCTCTCTCTTGACAATTCCATGTCAGCCATTTCATCAAGTTGCTCTAAGGAGAGAGATATAATCTCATCAATGTCATAGTTCTTGGTTCGCAGGTAAGTAATCCTGATTGCCATCAACTCATCATCTTGAATGTTTGGTCTGGGGGCAGCCCTGATTACAGCTTCGATGAATTCTGCAGACCTAGAAGAACTTTCTCTCCTTAGCTTCCTCCTCCTCTCTCTCCTCCTCCTCAATCTTCTCATAAGTCATTTGACTTTTCGATTTGTCACTCACAGACATTTGTGACTCAGGGTAGAGAGAGCTTTGCCTTCATTACTTGTTGTAGCATCCAAGCTTTGGCTAAAGAGAGGTTGTGATACACCTTCACCAGCAGGTGCTTCACTAAGGGAATGAATTGCTGAAGTAGTTATAGGTATGACAGGGCTCTCAAGCTCTACCACTAGGCCTTCAATCAAGGTTTCCTCATCAAAGCTAATCTTAGGGTTTTCCTTAACATCCAGTTGACCAATAATATTACCTAATTGCCTTTGTCTCCTTCTTAGACTGAACTCTTCAGTAATTCTGCCCTGAATCCTTTGTGCTAGCCTGTCAGCTTGTCTAGATTGTTTTGGATTGACAAGTGGCATATTGATCAAGTCAAGACCTTCATAGAAGTTCAAGGTCTGAAAATTAAAGACTTCTTGCTGCCCTTGAACTCTTTGAAGAATAAGGCCTGTTCTATTTGCATCATACATCCACCTTATGATGTAGTTGGAAGTTCTTTGAGGTGGAGATGACACTGCCCTTGGTATACCTTCCTCAAAAAGACTCTGCATGAAGGAGTCTATAGAGTCCACATCAATATGAAGTTGAGGAAGTTGTTGAGTATGGACAATTGCAAGTGAAGATGGTAAGTCCTCAATGTCCATGCTCTGTGAAGAACACCTAGGTTCTGTGTCTGTGATGCCTTTCTCCCCCTTTTTGGTAGCATCACCCACATGCATAAGTGAGTTAGAGGTTAGATCAATCACATTCACAAGTTCTTGTGTTCCTGGTTGGGATTTTCTTAAAGGTCTCCCAACTAGTTTTTCCTTAAGATAAGATATGTCAAGTTACTGATCATTGACCCTGTTGTGTAGGGTAGTCACCTGAGATTCAAGATGACTAGCCTTGTAGACTAGGTAGGTGCATGTTTTTGATAGTTTTTACACCTTTAGCCTCAGATTTCCCTCATCTTCATCAGAAGAATCATGCTGTATGAGATAATTGGACAAAAGTCTTCTCTCTTAGCACTAGCATGAAGTTCTTGGCTGTTGAAATGTCAATAGGCTAAGTTGCCATGGTTGAGGTTTGAATGTTGTAATCACTTGCTGAAGTGAGAGCCTCTTCCATATGGATTTTCAAAACAAGTTTAGAAGTATCCACCTTAGTAATAGGTGACTGATGTGGGCTACAGATAGGTGACTCAGGAGCACTCATCTCTTTTTGAGTAGGGGAGGAGTAGAAAGACTCATGATACTCACTGAAACCTAAATATTCATCAGTATAGAAGTCAAGGTTCGGAATTAGGTGGTTTAAGTCTAAAGGATGGGGATTGTAACTATCCCCTAAAGGTTGTTCACCTGAGTGTTGAGACTCAGAGTGAAGGCTTAAGGCAATTGGGCTTGTGAGCTCATCAGGTTGAGCATGAGGAACCTCAGCATTGATTCTACAAGAGATGGGAGTTGTTT
>BJCM01058395.1:0-11797 GCA_018326385.1 Flaveria bidentis
TTATGAAAATGATCATATGAACCTATAAAATTGTGAAAATGGAAATATTTTTTTAAAAACAGTTGAAAAATAGATATTTGTTTATTTTATTTGAGACTAAAATGAAGGGATAAAACAGTTGAACTGAAAGAATTGAAGTACTGAAACTGCTGAAAATACTGAAACTGCTGAAAATACTGGAAGTACTGAAGTACTGAAGTACTGAAGTACTCTGCTGAAAATACTGAAACTGCTGAAAATACTGGAAGTACTGAAGTACTGAAGTACTGAAGTACTGAAAGGGCTGAAAGTACTGAAGTGCTTAAACTACTGAAGTTTAAAAGAACTGAAGTACTGAAACAGCTGAAGTGCTGAAGAGCTGAACTACTGAAACAGCTGAAGTTGTCAAAACAGCTGAAGTAGTTAAAACAGCTGAAGTTGTCAAAACAGCTGAAGTTGTCAAAACAGCTGAAGTTGTCAAAACAGCTGAAGTTGTTAAAACAGCTGAAGTTGCCAAAACAGCTGAAGTTGTCAAAACAGCTGAAGTTGTTAAAACAGCTGAAATGTTACAACAGCTGAAGTATTGAAACAGCTGAAGATAATAATTGAAGTACTGAAGTGCTGAAAAAGCTGAAGTGAAAGTGCTGCAGTATTAAAACAACTGATCGAAACAGCTGAAGGGATAAATTAGCTGAAGAGAACGAAACAGCTGAAAGGATTTAAACAGCTGAAGTGATAAACAACTGAAGTTCTAAAACAGCTGAAGGCTTAAAACAGCTGAAGATAAAACAGCTGAAGTGTTCATAAAACTGCTGAAGGGTTAAAAGTGATGAAGAGTGCTAAAAACAGCTGAAGGGTTAAAATCAGCTGAAGGATTGAAACATCTTAACTCCTCTGAACACCCAAACCCAAAACCTTCGGTCAGATCATTTCTTAAATTCAAATCAGTTAATATTCATTTGCAGATTTTTGATATCAAAGCAATTCAACCTATACTATGTCAAATGTGAATTTTCTTGAAAATATTCACTAAACTTTAATCACGTTCAAAAGTTATGTTTAATTAAAAGTTAAATCGTTCAACTATTCTTGTTAATGCTAATTAGTTTTGTAACAATGTGTTAGCTCTAACGTATGATAATAATCATAAATCATGTAAGAGAATTAAACCATAAAACAAAATAATTGATAAATAAGTGAAATATAACAAGTATAGACTTGTAAATTGTTCACTCCGTCGCAACGCGCAGTTTAGCCACTAGTTCATATATATGCACCCATATATATAATAGTACATAAATAGAATTTAAGTAATTAATATTACAATCTTTTTACAAATAATTATCTTTAATTCGTTTTAATGAAATAAATACAAATTAAAAAAAGAAAGGATGATGATAAATAAATTATGTTTTAACAAAATAACTTGGACGTTAGTTTGTTTACCGCTTAAGTTACTGTATAGCTAAAACAACAAAAAACTTCGGTTCCAACCTTGACACAAATTTTTTTTATTTCTAAAAATGTGTAACACCTGGTTATTTCCTTTGAAGCCAAAGAAAGAAGAAGAAGAAAGAAAAGAAATAACGCCCAAGTGTAAGGATCAATCTTGCCAAAAAGAGGAAAAGTTTGGAAAAGTGGGTGTAAAGAGGATGGCAGCCCACTCTCCCCTTATTTTCACCCATTCAATCGGCCAAGGAGGAGAAAAAGGGAGAAAGGGTAAAAGTTTCGGGTTTTGAAGAATCAAGGTGCAAAAGTCGAAGTTAAGCGGGTTTGTGGGAAGCTCTACTCGAAGGGGCTTTTAATGTGAGTTCTAGGACCCCTCTTTTACATGTTTTGACTGATTTTGGGGCTGGAACACATATCAACTGTTTTTGGTTATGTTGGGTGTTGAACCCGTTCGTGTGTGTGTTTGTGTGGGTGTGCGAACAGGTGGGCTTGTGGTATTTGAATGAGGTTATGGTTGTGTTTTTAAGGATTAGGATGGTTGGTTTAAGCTTAGAACATGTTAGAAAAGGGTCAGAGACCGAAACCTGCAGCTCAGGTTCGAAGAGATTGCATTCTGCACCCAACTAGGGCTCATGCGACTGGAAGCCATGAGACCGAATGGCATGTGAATGGAGGCCATACGGCCGAAAGACATGATACTGAAGGCCATGCGCCTGAATGTTATACGACTAAAGTTCATGCGCCTAAATGCCATGTGACTGAGGTTCATACGCATCGAAGTTATGCGACTGAAGGTCACGCGCCTAAAAGTTATGTGACTGAAGGCTATGCGACTGAGAGTCCATATGCCCCATAGTGCCCATGTGTCTAGAGACTTTTCATACGCCTAAGTGTCCATTCGCCCCATAGTGTCCATACGCCTAAGTGTTCTCATGCGCCTGGAAGGCCATGCGACTGAATAGTGCCCATACGCCCAAATAGGGCTCATGCGCCCGAAAGGGGCTTAGTTTATTTTCTGAATTCGAGGGAAAAGTGTAAATGTAGGCTTTGACTTGGGAGGTCCCAGGGCTAAGTAAGTTGACTTTTAGGAGTCATAGACGATGTGTTAGGCACGTATGACGTGGCATGTATGATGTATGTTATGATGTAGAATTGATGCCTATGCATGATGATATGTGATTGATAACGTTTGATGATTATGTATGATTGTATGATCATAAGTTATGTTCCTTATTACGCCTAATAAAGTGACCTTACATGATGTGATTTTGATATCGAACGTAAAGTATTATCTTAACAAAGTTAAAGATTTAAGATAATGAAAGTGGAACGTAATGAACGAATAAAAATCCTTGCAAGCAAATGAAAGGAGGTTCACAACTCATTGAGAGTTGTTAGCTCAATTGTGTGTGTCTACAACATGCGATTTTGGCTAACTCATAAGGTTCATACACACAGTAAGAGTTCAGTCTCGATGATTGCTCCAATACATGCGATTTCCTAATTACTATGTGTTATACATCGTGTGATTTTGACTAACCCACAAGAGTTAACACACACAGGGGGAGTCAGTCCTGGTGACTACTCCATACGTGTGATATGGGTCCCTTGTCGCTTAACCCTAGATGAATTACTTAGTGCACTAGAGGGGGGTTAAGCACACGAAATGAACGATGACGAAGATAATAACTATTATCTATGTGTGTGTACGATGTGTGATCATGTACTAAAGCTCAGTATGATTTGAAAGAAAGTAAAGAACGGTTTTAAATGAAAGATAAAGTATTTTTTAATATAAAACTAGAACTCACTCAGCGACGCTGACTTTTATGTGTTTCCAGTTGGCAGGTAAAGGTTGCTGAGGATGGTATGGGGCGGCAACTCAGCTCATTTTGGATGGCATCCATTTTTATATTGCTTTTTTGATGTAATGCAACTAGTATTTCTAACTCGATAACGATGTATTATTTTGCAAAAGCTTTTAAAATGAAATGGAATGTTTGTTTTAATGTTTCCGCTGTAATGTTTCTTTAAGTTAATGAAAAATATATGTTTTATGTGCAATGATTGACTAGCTGTAAGCATCCCGGGAACGAGACCTTACAAGTTGGTATCAGAGCCAAAGTTTAAGTGAAAACGGATAAATTTTCAAAATAAACTTAAACTTAAACTGAAAATGGGACGGAAAGGGGAAGGATGCCAGTCTTAGTAGCTACGTGCCATTAGGTATTTTCTTA
The DNA here is from genome assembly GCA_018326385.1 of Flaveria bidentis. Lineage (NCBI taxonomy): Eukaryota > Viridiplantae > Streptophyta > Magnoliopsida > Asterales > Asteraceae > Flaveria > Flaveria bidentis. The sequence goes on from BJCM01058395.1 coordinate 3,666, forward strand.
ATGTTAACCAGTATTACGTGCGCATGTTATGTGGTTTTTGTGCTGTTTGTTGATTTAGATACTGATGTAGTCAGGATAGGTAATGCTTGGGGTATGAATAGTGAAGTAAGTGGTTAATCACAACTAGCCACTGTAATTAGGGACTTACTATACTTGACATAAACTGAGCTATTCCCTTGAATGACCGTGTTGGTATTTGAATCTTTCAGTGAGTTAGAGGATGGCCGGTGGTAGATCATCTAAAGCTTCGCTTGGTGGAGGTCGTGGTGTACGTGGTGCTGAAACGTGGCCCAAAAGAGGAAGGCTAGAGTCGAAAAGGTGGTTCATGAAGAACCCGAGACCCCTCATCCGGAGGGCGGTGATAAGAGTGCTAATTTGAGAGCCTCAGTAAAGGAGGCTGTTGTTGAAGAAGTGCACCAAGTCATGCAGACGATCTTACCGTCTGTAGTATTGAAGTGATAAAGGCCGTACGGGAGGGGGAACAGAAAGAAAGGAATAGGTCCTCGGGAGGATGGGAGCGACCGGGGACCGAAATGGTTCTTTCCAATGATGAAGAAGAGGAAGAAGAGCCTGCACCGAAGGCGGCACAAGGTTGCAACTACGGGGCATTTCAAAGGTGCAAGCCCCCATACTTTTGATGGTAATGGCACTGCTGCTGCTGCTCACCAATGGGTGAGGGAAATGGAAGCCGTTCTTGATATCAACGAGTGTCGGGAAGGCCAGAAGGTGAAGTTTGTTGCCCACTTGTTTGTGGACTCGGCTCTGTGTTGGTAGGACAATATTGCCCAAGCCTAGGGTAGTGTGGCAATTGGAAGGATGAAGTGGGCAGAGCTGAAGAAGTTGGTGATCAAGAAGTTCTGTCCTCATAGGGAAATGGATAAGGTGGAAAGGGAGTTCTGCAGCTGGAGGCGGGAACAATGACTCATCAACAATACACAACAAAGTTTAATGAGATGGCACGGCTAGTGCCGGATCAAGTGACGCCTCTGTAACGAAAGTTTAAGCAGTATATCCAGGGCTTGCCGGCGGATATCCGTAGGCACATGATCGCTGCCCGACCGAGCATGTTTAAGTCGGCGGTTGATTTGGCAGGAAGGTTGTATGACAAGAGAGAGGTGGTGGTGGCTGAGGTGAGCAAGAAGGGTAGTGGCGACCGGAATTGGAATGGGAAAAGGTTTGGTCGGGGTGGTGCCCCGACGAGTAACAAGAAGGCACGAGTAGATGATCGCCGTGTGTCACACCTGGTGCGGGGTCGAAGAGGTGTGGCAAATGCGGGAAAGAGCATTTGGGAGAATGCAAATAGGGATCAAACATCTGCTTCAAGTGTGGGAAGCCTGGTCATATGGCTAGAGATTGTGGGGTTTTGAGGTGTTACAACTATGGGGAAAGTGGTCACATGAGTAGGGACTGCAAGAAGCCGAGGCTGAAGGTTCGGGAGTGAAGAAGGCTGGAGGAGAAGGACAGAAGGCAAGCACCAGAGCGTTTACGATGACGCAAGAGGAGGCTAGGACGGACCCTGATGTTGTGTCAGGTACATTTCTAGTAAACCAAACTCTAGCCTCAGTGTTTTTTGATCCTGGAGCTAGTAAAAGTTTTATTTCTACTGCTTTCTGTGCTAAACTGCCTGTTAGTAGTAGGAGTGTAGACGTGCCCTTTGATGTAGAAACTGCCATAGGTAAGTCTACCAGGATTTCTGAGATGATAGAAGGCTATGACATGGAATTAAAAGGTCATAAACATCCTGTTAAACCATTCATGATAACCTTAGATGGGTTTGACGTAGTCCTAGGAATGAATTTGTTGGCAGACTACAAGGCGAACATTGTGTGCCGCAAGAAGATGATTCGTTTGACAGCGCCTGACGATAGTTCGGTGACGGTTTATGGTGATCGGGTCACTACGATTCCGAAGGTGATTTCAATGGTGGTGGCGGAAAAGTGCATGAGCCATGGATGTAGTGCCTACTTGGCCTATGTAAAGGACGTGGATATGCCAATACCACAACTGTCCGATGAACCAGTTGTGTGTGACTTTCCAGACGTGTTTCCCGAAGACTTACCAGGAGTGCCACCTGACCGCGAGATCGAGTTCTAGATTGACTTGATACTGGGTGCCCCACCAATTGCTAAGGCACCTTATCAGTTGGCTCTGACCGAGATGAAGGAACTGATGGAGCAACTACAGGAGTTTCTTGACAAGGGGTTCATTCAACCGAGTATCTCTCCTTGGGGTTCTCCGGTCCTATTCGTGAAAAAGAAAGACGGTAGTATGAGGATGTGTATAGACTACCGGGAGCTAAACAAATGACGGTGAAGAATCGATACCTATTACCGAGGATTGATGATTTGTTCGATCAACTACAAGGTTCCAGTTGGTTTTCAAGGATAGATCTTCGATCGGGCTACCATCAATTGAAGGTGAAGGAGCAAGATATCCCTAAAACAGCTTTTCGCATGCATTATGGACATTACGAATTTCTTGTTATGTCATTTGGTTTGACCAACGCGCCAGCTACTTTTATGGATCTGATGAATCGAGTGTGTCGGCTGATGTTGGATAAATCAGTGATTGTGTTTATTGATGACATCCTGATTTATTCGAAGAGCGAGATAGAGCATGTCGGTCACATTTGAGAGGTGTTGGAGATGTTGAGAAGGGAGAAGCTGTATGCCAAGTTCTCCAAGTGCATGCTCTAGTTGCGCGAGGTTCAATCCTTAGGTCACGTGGTGAATCCCAAGGGGATTATGGTGGATCCGGCAAAGGTGGAGGTGGTGATGCAATGGAAGTCTCCAAAGACGCCATCCGAGATTCGTAGTTTCTTAGGTTTGGCGGGCTACTACAGAAGGTTTATTCAAGACTTCTCTAAGATCGCTTCTCCACTAACCAAGTTGACCCAGAAAATGTAAAGTTTATATGGGGTCAAGCTTAAGAGAAGGTGTTTGAGGAGTTAAAGGCGAGATTGACTCAAGCTCCTGTCTTGTCGTTACCTAATGGAAGCGAAGATTTGGTGGTTTATTTCGATGCTTCTTACTCGGGGTTGGGATGTGTGTTGATGCAAAGAGGAAAGGTTATAGCCAATGCATCCCGAAAATTGAAAGTTCATGAGGTTAACTACCTTACTCATGACTTAGAGCTAACAATTGTGGTCTTCGGGTTAAAGATTTGGAGGCACTACCTGTATGGGACGAAGTGCACCATATTCACCGACCACAAAAGCTTGTAGTATTTCTTCAAGTAGAAATATTTGAACATGAGGCAAAAGAGATGGTTGGAGCTCATAAAAGATTATGATTGCGAGATCCATTACCATCCGGGCAAAGCCAACGTGGTGGCGGATGCCCTTAGCCGAAAGGAAAGACCCAAGCCGATTCGAGTGAAAGCTTACCAGTTGATCATGACCTCTGATGTGATGAAGCAAGTCAAAGAGTTTCAAGATGAGGCATTAAAAGAAGATCATCTTAACTCCAAAAGAATTAGAGGTCTGGTTGCGGAATTGGGTGAAAACACACTCAGTGTTAGAAGCTGATTCGGGCGGATGTGGATTCCTTATTTTGGGGATCTACGCGTGAAGATTATGGATGAAGCTCATAAGACTCAATACTCTATTCATCCCGGTGCTACAAAGATGTATCAAGACATGAAGAAAGATTATTGGTGGCCGGGTAAGAAGCGTGATATGGTGGAGTATCTGAGTAAATGCCTTATTTGTTTACAAGTGAAGGCCGAGCATCAAAAGCCATATGGGAAGATCCAACTGTTGGATATACCGGAGTGGAAGTGGAAGCGCTTCACCATGGACTTTATAATGAAGCTACCGCGTACCACGTGAGGATATGATACTATATGGGTGATAGTTGATCGTTTGACGAAAAGTGCTCACTTCCTACCGATCTGCGAGACATATTCATCGAAGAGGTTGGAGAATCTGTTCATTAAAGAGATTGTAACTCGTCATGGTGTGCCGGTGTCTATTGTGTCTGATCGTGACATCCGGTTTACATCTAAATTTTGGAAGAAATTCCACGACACAATAGGGACGAGGTTACATGTTAGCACGGCTTATCATACTTAGACGGATGGTCAGTCGGAAAGGACCATTCAGACGTTGGAAGATATGCCTCGGGCATGCGTCATTGACTTTGGAGGAAGTTGGGATGACCATTTACCGTTAGCTGAGTTCTCATATAACAACAGTTATCATGCCATTATTGGTATGCCTCCTTATAGATGTTATACGGTAGGAGATGTAGGACACCTATTTGCTAGGGTGATATCAGCCATATAGGGTTAGGAGCGTCGAAGTGGTCGAGGCTATGACTAAGAAGCTGGAAAGTATCAAGGCCTTCATGAAGGAAGCCAAAGGTAGACAAAAGTCGTATGCTGATAAACGACGTAGACTGTCACCTTGGAAGGGTATCATTCGGTTCAGAAAGCGGGCAAGTTGAGCCCGAGATACATAGAGCCTTTCCGAATCATTGCTCGAGTAGGAGAGGTGTCCTATAGACTAGAATTACAAGAGGAGTTAAGTGGAATTCATCCGACATTTCATGTATCTCATTTGAGAAAAATTTTAGAAGATGAGGATATGATTATTCCACTAGAGCATATCGAGGTAGATGAACGGCTCAATTATGTGGAGCAACCGGTGGCGATCATCAATCGTAAAGAGAAGAGGTTAAGGAATAAAGTGGTTCCTCTTGTGTGTGTATAGTGGAAGCACAGAAAGGGATCGGAGTTTATGTAGGAGACTGAAGAAGAGATGAGACAGCATTACCCACAATTGTTTGAGGAATAACAGGTTTCGAGGACGAAACCTATATAAGGGGATGGACTTGTAACACCCGGTTATTTCCTTTGATTCCAAAATAAAGCCCAAGTGTAGGGCCAATCTTGCCAAAAAAAGGAAAAGTTTGGAAGAGTGGGTGTAAAGAGGATGGCAACCCACTCTCTCCTCATTTTCACCCATTCAATCGGCCAGGGTGGAGATAAAGGGAGAAAGGGCAAAAGTTTCAGGTTTTGAAGAATCAAAGTGCAAAAGTAGAAGTTAAGCGGGTTTGTGGGAAGCTCTACTCGAATGGGCTGTTAATATGTGTTCTAGGACCCCTCTTTTACATGTTTTTGACTGATTTTGGGGCTGGAACACATAGCAACTGTTTTTGGTTGTGTTGGGTGTTGAACCCTGCAGGATCGGTTTATGTCACTTAACACTTTGTTTCTCTCTCAAACTCACTTGAACTACACTCAGATGAAGGCAAAGTCTCTAAGAGTTGATAACCATATAATAAGTAATAAAGAACACAAGAGGTAATTTTCAAGGTACTTGCATATATTGCTTCTCAACTCAAATGTTACAAGACTCTTACAAACATGTTGTTAAGAGTTATAATGAGAAAATATATATAATACTATCTACAGCCGGATATACTTTGATACCAGCTGGGATCATATTACTAAATCAAATACTGCAAAACTATAGTCTAAGGTATCTCAGATAAAGTCTTATCTAAGATATGGTAGTCAGGACATGTCTCTGACTTACCTTTTGTCACCAACTAAAGTTGGTAACTTGTACCATCATAAAAGGTGAACAATGGAATAAAGTATGGTCAACTACATGACTCTTTGAGAAAACGCGATGCAGTATCCGAGGTCTGCAGCGGAGTGTCAGAGACCATACTTATGTCCACTGGTTCATAGCAGTGTCTTCCGAAGGTAAAATGGCTTTGGAAGAACAAGTGCTTCTGAAGCCACTTATACTTCGGAAGAGGCTACTTCTTCCGAGGCTTGAGGACTTCTTCTTTCTTCATACTTCGGAAGTAATCTTTTGATTTCTTCTTCTTAGACTTGATTCTTAAGAAGTAAGTTCTTTGACTTCGGAAGTAGAGTTTGTATTCGGAAGTTGATCTTTCACTTTGTCTTCGGAAGAACTCTACTTCCTTCGGAAGATCCACACTTAGCTTCGGAAGCCTTTGTAAGTAGCACCAAAATTTATCTAAGTGATTTGGTTTTGGTTGCACCAGCCTTTTTCTTGATCCAACAAACTCCCCCTATGCTGATGCTACCAAAACCTCACTTGTTTTGCTCCTTAAAACTTTCAGCACCAAGGAGAGTAAATACTTGTCAGTTTCCTTGTTCTTCCCTCATGTGGTGCTAAGAAGTTTGTACAAATCTTTAGTTGACAGGAACTCCAGTCTGTCACCCTGAATGATATGTACCCTTTTTTTTGATCCTCTGAAAAGAGTTAGTTGATGGGAACTATAATCATATTCCCATCTAACTATAGGTTCCAATTCAGGACACTCCACCATCTGTAGAAAGGTTGTGCCCTTGGTGGGAGGTCTATCCTTGTCTTCTTTTTTTCTCAACTTCAACTCTTCTTCAATCTTAGCTTTGACTTCACAATTCTCTCATTCCACAACAAAGTTCTTAGTAGCTTCATCGAACTTACACTGGATTATTTTCATTCTAGGCACAAGAGGCTGACTAGGAATCTTGTCCTCTTTCTTTGTATCCAGCAAAGTCACCAGCTTCCTTCTTAGTCTATTCTCTTCATCATTCAATGAGTCTGAGTTAAGGCCTAGATGTCTTGCAGTATGGTCCAGTGTTCCTCTGGGCAGATCAAGAAATTGATCTCTTATGTGGGAACGTGAAGATCCATCAACATAGGTTAGGTTAATAGGGTCTTCCTCACAGGAGATGTCGCTCAAAGTTGTGCAGTTGGTGAGCTTTGTCTTGATTGCCTTGAACTCCTCAAGAGAGAGATGTTTGGAAGGCTGAGGTGATGGTTTGGAAGGTTGTTGGGTAGGATGTGGTGTAGTGGTTCTAGTAAGTGTTTTGGGTTGAAGGATGGGTAGTTTGGCTGGTTGAGGAGAGGAAGTGGATGAGGGTAAAGGTGTGGGTTCAAGAGTGTAAGGCTCAGTTTTGATGGTGAATGGAAAGGGAATTGGTTCAGGTTGGGGTTGAGTGGTTGGTGTGAAGTTCATCCCCTATACCCTTCTGTACATCTCTTTCCTTTTGCCCAAACGAATGTCAGCCTTAATTTCACTAACAATTCGTTAGAGTGTCCTTTCAGACATGGGACCCACCTGCCTTCCAGAGAAGTCGTGAGCCCGGAGATAGTCTTTCATCCAGGCTTTCTCACCAATCTTCTTGGTTGCAGTGACCCTTGCTTCTTCTTCTTCTCCTTCAACTTTTCTCTTGCAACTCTTTTTCTCTCTTTCTCCATTTGATCCTACTCTTTGTTGTAGAGCCAAAGGATCATTTCATTGTTATGTGGAGATAGCTCTTGAAGAGAGAAACCTCTGGAGGTTAGGAAGTCTACCCTTTCCCTCCTGAGCTGCATGTCAACTTCCCTCTGTTCCTTTCCTTTTTCTTCCTCTAAGGCCAACCTTGCTACTTCCTTCTACAGCCTGGTTGCCTTTTCCAGTTCCACCAACTCCTCTAATGATAGCATGAGTGTTTCTTCATTGGCAGCTTCAAGCTTGATAAGCTGGTCAATGATCTCTTATTTCCTTTTGTTGTTGACAACCTCCTGGTTTGCTGCAGCTACTTTTGTACTAGCAGCTAACACCTTCCCCGTTATAAGTCTTCCTTTTCTTTATAGCTTTTCAATCGTCTCCTCTTCCTGAAGCTCTTCCACAGTCATTTTCTTCTTTCCTTTGTTATCTTTTGAAGAGCTTGACTTTGGTGGTTCTTGGAAAGTGGATTCGGATTGTGAGAGAGGCAGAGAGGGTGTCTGAACAAGAGGTTGATCCAGAAAGTCCTCACTATTCACCTCAGATGCTAGTTCTAGAATTGCATCTATGATGATTAGATCCTCGGACAGAGAGAACAGTCCTTCTGCAGCTTCCATTTCAGCTTCGGAAGATTTAGGTTGTTCTTCCGAGGCTTTGACTTCAGCTTCGGAAGTTTGAGGAGGTGTAGATTTTGTCCCAACTGTTTCAATTGCTGGGCCATCAGTCCTCGTTTCCCTTCGAATTGAATCTCAGGTTCCATTTGAATCTTAGGTTGACCAACTTCTTCCACAGTGGTAGAAGGTGCACTTTGCCTCTGAAGCTCTGCTACTCCAAAGTACATCATGGCTGCATCAGGGCTTGGCTGATCAAGAGAGGATCTCAATAGAAACTTGGAAA
>BJCM01058419.1:351-11167 GCA_018326385.1 Flaveria bidentis
TTTGATACTTGTTCCCGGGTTGTGGGAAATACATTACAATGTTATTATCTATGTTTATGTGAATCAGTGAACTTGTTTATGCTTATGTCTATGTTGTCGTGAATACTGACTAAACACGAGACAAGTCCCCTTGTTGTCGAGTGTCATCATGACACGCTTGTCATCATTTATTATATTACATCTCTAGTGCTTACCATGTGTTATGACGATCCCGTCTCGTTACCTCCCAATGTTTCCGCTTTTAGCGGGGGTGTGACACAATGTTTCACAAATTACTCTGTTTGCTCTCATAAGCAGTTAAACACAATTATCCGATGTTTGCAACTCTTTAGGTTAAAATCTCCTTTCCTTTCATTTCCATAACCTTTAATATCTTGACTAGTTACTGATCAATAGACTCCAATCTCTTTGTATACCACCAATATGAAACCTAAGCAAGTGTTAAAACCTAAATGAACATCAATCTACTATCATATCACTCATATACAGCAAGCAATTTCCCCATTTCCACAGAGATTCATACACTACTCTCAGATCAACGATTTCATAAATACCACAATATCGTCGAAAATCCTTTCTTAATCCTCGATTTAGCAAACACCACAACTTAAACCCAATCAACAACTAAATCATCACATGAGTAATTGTCTAATTGATACTACCTCGCGCTGCAATAATTCCGTGAGAATAACAATGCTTCTTCCACAAATTACTATCCTGTACAGACAATCAAAACGACAGAATCAGCTTACAACGATATGCATTGGATTAATATCTCGACTTGCTCAAAAGGAAGAACAAAAACCGTAAGATGTAAGTTATGCAAATGAATTTGTGTGAAACGGTGTGAGGACGAACATGAAGTGTGTTTGTGGAGTATTTGTTCATCAAAATGCTAGGGTTTTTTCGTTACGTTGTGATTTTGGATTGAGTAAAAGCTAAAACCATTCGCATGCAAATGGATTCAACAGAATTGCATCCGATGAAGCTGGATGGTTGTGACGAATCAGTAATTCAACAAAAGATATAAAATATTATTTTTCATACTAATATAATTTTGTGCACGTGATGGTCACACGCAATAAGAATTAAAGGTTTTTACAGCCGCGGAGCTTGAGCATTCCGTAAAAGAGTGAGGGCAGAATTATTTTTTAAAGAGAGGCGAATTTGATATTTATATAAAAATTTATACTATCAAGCCAAAATTTTAAACTACCGACTAAAATTTAACACTGACGAAAAAAGAACAGTCCCCCAGCCCCACCATCTCCGCCTATGGGTTTATAGTACATTGTTTACCATTATAATATACTTTTAAGAACGTGTAAGCATGTAATACTCGATACATATGGTTTAGAAGAAAAAGTGATTGTTGCATGATGACATTATGTGTTACATTTATGATAACAAATTCAAATATATGCCGTTCGTCCGTTATGCATTTAGAATTGATCTATATATATACGTCTTCGTATGGTTACACGTACAAATAAAAATAATGAAATCCCATTTTACAAACAAAAAAAAAAAAGAATTCATGTCGTCAAACATTATTGAGCTCAACAAATAAAGTTTTTTAAACACCAATGAATTTTTGTAACCAAATGATCAAAAGGGAAGAATAAAAGATGGATAGTCCTTTTTTTTTTACTATTGCCCTCCATCTACCATACCGATTTAATAATGTTTTGGTCGCACAGTAAGTCTTCAAGATCGCTCCATATATCTTATTTCTTAGCATAAGAACATGATTCGAAACATGGTCGACTGATTTTAGCAAAATTTATATAATTTCGGTTTCTAGTTTTTAAAACCGTTCGGTTTCGGTTTTTTCGATTTTCGGTTTTTTCGATTTTTGGTTTTTTCGGTTTTCGGTTTTCAGTTTTAACTTCGGTTTCGGTTCGTTTTTGGGTTTTTTTCGGTTGTACCATTTGTGCTTCAAGTTTTAGAAAAAAATGTTTTAAAGTAATAAATTTAAACCAAAAATTTGGTCTTACATTATTTGTTGATCTCCAAATATAATCTATATATTTTTATAATTTAGCTGACATTAAAATTAAATGCAATTTATAAAATATAAGACCAATATATTTAATAAAACATTTTAATCTATCAATTCATATAAAAAAATAAATATTATTATTAAAACCTAAATATTTAATTTCTTTTAGATAACACAAGTTAAATAAATAACTAATAGGCTAATAATTATTATAAGTATATGATTACACCTCTAAATCTACAAGTTTGATTATATGGTTTCCGTTCGGTTTTTTCGGTTTTTGTTACAAACAAAACCAAAACCGAACTGAAAAAATCGGTTTTTAAAAAATCATCAAACCAAACCGTTGGTTTTCTAGCGGTTTTGGTTTTATCGGTTCGGTTACGTCGGTTATTTTGGTTACGGTTCAGTTATTTTGGTTTTTTGCTCACCCCTAATATCGGTTGCATACTAATTTGCCTCATGACTAGAGCAAAACTTGCAAAGTACTATTTAAAGTTGAACGACTTGAATGTACTAAATTTGACCTTTTTAATCACCGAAACACCTTTTTTACTTTTTTCTTAGTTATTTAAAACAAGGTAGCTTAAAATAAAATTAAAATATGCATGTTAGACGTTTAATACGAAAACTGCATAAATATATCTATATATTGTTTTAAGTATGTTCCATGATATGGTTATAACTTATATATCAAAAACCTCACTCACGCACTATTATATCCGTGTAATAGTTTTGTGTAATATTTTATTTAAAGTTGATTATGTATAGAATCAACAATTTTACTTTTTCGGTGTGTAAGCTCTTCTTTTATTATAAACTAGCTTCTTTAAAATCATTTTGTAAACTAACAAATATAATATATTTATTTAATTATTAACAAATAGATTTATATCGTTAAAGTCTTTGTTGTGTCGTATGAAATGATCAATTGGGGGTTCTATTACCAATGAAGGCTTTCAAACTTCAAAGCATGAAACGCAGCTTGTCATGCACGTTGTTGGGCCTTTGCGTCCACATTTCTCCATTACCAATAGCAATAAGTTAAAAAATATTTAAAAGGTCGAGAAGAAAATATTTAAAAGGTCGAGAAGCCTGATAAGATACATGAAAAGATACACGTGTTTTAACAGGGCATAACCGGTTGGATTGGAAACTGGACTCCAATCTGGTCCGGTTCGATGCTTAAAACTGTCTTGGTATTGAACCGGTGGTCGGACCGGTTAAACCAGTTAGACCTGCCAGTCGAACCGAGGGTCGAACCAGATGAACCGGGGGTTGGACTGGTCGAACCGCTTTTTTATATATATATTTTTATTTTTTAGTGTTTTTTACATATATGTTTATAAAATAATTTTAATTTTATCTGGTTTTTATATCTGGTCCGACCAGTAAACCAGTAAGACGTCTGGTTTACTGTTCGATCCGGTTCTGAAAATATTACTTAACGGCTAACATAATTAAGAATATGAACACCGCCACCGGGTGTGATAGGGGGCGTGACGGGCATTTGAGGATAGCTATAAGCCTATTTATAGGTGTGAGTCTAAACTTTTAATTTTTTATTTTTATTTTTATTTTTCTATCAATCATGATACTAGTCAGTGTATAAGAGGCACTTACGTTGCACCTATTTTTTTATTGATATCATTATCCGTTGTGGATAGTCTAACAAACGAGGCTAACACATTGTTGTATATATCGAAGTGGCATTAAAAAAACGTATCGTTACTTGAAGTGAGGACAAAATAAATGTTTGATTATATGCATGATATGATTTTCAAGACAAATTAATTGTGTATAAAACATCATAGAGATTTAAAATTGATGAAAAACATAATAAAAAAAGTTACCATTATATCACTATTTTACATCTAAGATTGACTCACCAAGGGAGGTTATAATGTTTTATCTTTTGTTTATTTGAACTTTTTAAAGTCCACCTCACTTGATGTACATTTCAATATTTTAAACAAAGAACGAGCTGCATCAAACATGCACAAATATAAGCTACTATACTTAAATCACCCCACATACCACATACCATACGAGTCTTATGAATCATTATATGTGTCTTATGTGTTTGTTAATAGCACATTGTAAATTTTAGCTTGATATTGTAATTTTTTTGCCCGGTAGTATAAATTTTTATATAAATATCGAGTTCGTCCCCTCTAAAAAAATAATTCCGCCCCCGCCCCCCTTACCAAGTTGATTAAGCTCCGCCACTGCATATAGGGTCACACCGACCCCTATAACATGTCAATAGATGTGTTAATAGTATGTATATGTGTTTATAGTCCCCCGTTTATATACTATATATTAAAACAGTAATGTTTATTTAATGTATAAGATATTGCATACTTTGTATTTTACATATAAAACAACCAAATCTAAATTTTTAATGTTGAATGAATACTAAGTCTGGCCATCCGGGTAAACTTATTAGGTGAAGGTCACTCACGCTCTGTGAACACATACAATACTGGTGACCAGCTTACCCACCATTCTAGAGTAGATCTACCGCCCAAAGGTCCGTTATAGTAAACCCCCAACCCATATGAAACATGTTACTTTGCTTAAAATGTGGTTTGGTTCTCTTCAAGGGCATTCCATGTCAGGTAATAGATTTTTTTAAATACGCTTTAACTTTTGGTTTTTTATATTTTTTCAGTTAAAATTTTATATATTACCATTGCGACATGGCTTTTTTTTCGCGAAGTGAATACTAATGTATAAATCATTGAAATCAAGTCAAAAATTAGCACATCCCCCCGCGAGGCGTGCATTTCACGCATAGAGGTAAGCATTTAAGCGTGCTATACCGGTCGTCAATGCACACTTACGTTAACACTGACGTCGAAATAATATATTTAAAATACTTTTTATTTATTCGTTACTTTTTGTAATGATTCATAAAGTATTAAAGTTTAGCTTAACGTAGCATAATGTGAGACTTTGATGATGTTTTTTCTTTTGGTAATTCACCTTTTTAATCTACCATCATTGTGTGTGTTTTGACATTGAACCTGCTAAACTACGCATGTGCATCACATAGCCTCCCATTCATTGATGTTAGCATATTTTTTTATTTAAGAAAACTTATTTTTTGTTGAATCTTTTACGAGCCACGTGTAAAATGCATAATATTTTACAATGTTTTGACTTTATTATTTAATAAGAGTCCTAATATAGGGACACCCCTTCTTATAAATCGACACTCATCTTATACGCGGCGTATAGTTCACCCATAAATGCCAAACATTCTACGTCACATCAGAAGTTGTCGTGGAGGCTATACGCCTCGTATAGTGCCATACGTCACGTATAGGCTTTTCAAACGACAAAACAGGAGAAATCAAATCAGTCATTCAGTGTGTCTATACGTCGTGTATAGACCCATACGTTGCGTATGGCCCTGGGTCGTAAGGTTGTGGGGTGTAGGTCCATCGACACCTATACACGACGTATAGGCCTATACGCGACGTATAGCACTATACGCGGCGTATAGGTTTATACGTGCAATCATCGTCATAAAATTCGTTTTCTTATGCAGATATGTCTTCCGATTATGAGATTGAGGCTGATGTTGATGTTATTGTCGAACATCCTTGGCTACAGTTTGAGCCCGGGTCTATTGAGCATGCAAAGTGCTCAAAATTCGTTCGTATGAAGATCGGTCATCAAAAGGAAGTCGATTGCGAGGTGATGGCCGAGATTGGGGAGCGCGATAGACTTGTTGGTATTATCGAAGATAATACGCCATGGAGTCGTTTATTTGAGCTCGCGTTTTTACCTTCTTACCAGGAGCTGACGGTGGAGTTTTGATCCACCTTTATTTATATTCGTCCTAATGAGATGGAGGAGGACGATCTGCGTTCTGATATTTCGTTTATCCTATGTGGACACTCACATCAGATGTCGATTGAGCAGTTTGCCATTTTCTCGGGACTTTATTTTGAGCCGGAGGTTGTTACCCTTCTATTTACCAAGGGAATTACTGAGATTGAGGAGACCCGATTGAGAGATTGGTGGCCTCAGATTGTCGGATGTCCGTTTCAGAGGACTAAGGGCAGGGTCACTGGCATTAGAGATCCTCTCATTCGTTACTTACATAGCATGATCGTCACATCCATCACGGGAGGTGCCAAGAGTCGGAAGTGGTGTATCATTCCCGCCTTATTTTACTTATATTGTTTGCTTACGGGGACCAGGTGCAACATGGCCAGATGTTTGGCAGAGTATTACGCTTCATATTATCATCATCAGGAGTGAGGAGCGGTGTATGGTGGCGCGTACATTACGATGATTGCACGTTGTCTTGGTTATCTTCCTCACCATGTTGCTGACGTATCTCCTCCGATCGAGCCGAAGAGATTAGATCGTCGTACGTTATTCGGCATGTGTATTATACGCCAGTTTCCGGGTGGTATACGATTCTCTCTTCGACCCGGTGAGATCTGGCAGCCGGCACCTGTTCTCGTCGGCTCGATCGAGTTGAGGATCTTATGGATTGGCACGTTCAGCTTGAGATTGCATGAGCCCGTACTGCTGGTATTGATCCTCCAGACATATCACCGCCTCGACATTACCCAGGTTCACTGTAGTTTTTTATACAATTAATTGTACTTTTATTTTGTTATGTATTTAGAAACTTCGTTATGTATATTATCATTTAATGTTTGTCTTATATGTTTTATTAGTTAATTAAGATTTAAGATTATCGATTAATAAATTGCAAAACATAACTTATACGCAAAATCTCAAGCTTAACGTGCAAAATATAGTCGACATGATAACTTATACGCAAAATTTTCATAAACAATTATATATAAAAAACATCGTAACCTATACGCCACGTATGGATCCATACGCGGCGTATAGGTTCGGCATGTCTCAGCAAATGTTAAAAAAAATTGGGAATCTATACGCGTCGTATGGTGCTATACGCCACGTATAGCAACCCCGACAAAGCTCTAACACGCGTCTGTAATGGTCTTGTCAGGTAATACCCTATACGCCGCGTATGGACCCATACGCAACGTATAGGGAATGATTATTGTCCCCGACAATCCACCCTATACGCGTCGTATGGACCCATACGTGGCGTATAGGGTGCCCGGGTGTTGATATAAAATCTTGTGGTGTCAAAATAAAAGTTCCATTTAATAATTTTAAGGTCCTATTGCTACGTGTAAGTTTTAATATCGAAAGGTGTTTGGCCCACTAATAAATCATGCTTAAAGCATTCACATCAAGTTCTTATCCATATATTATCATTTAACTAAAAATATTTATCCCTTGTATTTACATTTCATTCTAAAAAAACTCCTCACATCTCATTTATATCTTTATCTTTATTTTTTTATATTTATTTCTCTTTCTTCTATCTAAAATCTTAACCACCAACCATATTTCTTTATAATAATTCTATTCTTAAAGTAAAAAAAGGATTCAAGTCAAGACATGCCTATCTAATAGTTTTTTTAGTTCGAACGAGGACCAACCAACTTAATAAACAACAAATAATAAAACTTTCAAATCCAAAATGGATTAAACATGATTACATGCAAAAGATTATATGCTTTATACATGTGTATAAATGAATCAAGACATGTTAGCATTTACAACCAATTAAATGACCAAAGATCAATCAAAAAATAAATAAGCATTAAATATACCAAATGCTCAAAAGTCTTGGTCTTCAAAATATAACATTTAAAAGCATTCGATCTTAAATATATAACGATTCAAATGCCCTTCCAATTCAAGGAAAGCTATCTCTCATCATGATTTTCCTTTAAAGTTTCTCAAAATATAGTCGTTGCATTTCTTGCATGACACTCACATCCATCATCATAATTCATTGATCTAATTACTTCCTTTCAAGCTCTAGTTTTCGGCCTCAAGCCTCAATCTTTCATCTTCTTGACGGATTTTACTTTGCTCTTTCTCCCTGTCGTACTCCATCTTTTCGACCTTAAGTCGATAAAATTATTTCTCTTGAGCATGTGACTCCTTCAAAAGTATACGTCATATTTCCTATGTTTAATAATTTATTCGGCATGCTTGCCCTGCAGTGGCGGAGTTGTGACATTTCATAGGGGCTAGGAGCGAAATTATTTTTTAAGTGGGGAGAACTTGTTATATATAAAAAGATTTTATACCATCGGATTAAAATTTTACACTAACGAACAAAAAATTAACATTGTTGACGATAATTAAAGGGGGTGTGGGGCCCATTCGGGCCCTTTAATGCTTCGCCCATGTTGCCCTAAGCCTTTTGTTTTTCTTTTTCAGTTTTCCTACCCAATGGTCGGTCTAACTCAACAACCTTTCGAATGCATGACCATTGTATTAAAGACTTTTTTATATGCTCGGTTGTTGTTTCTTTCTATTGTTGAAAGTACTCAAAGATTTTATCCCAAAGTTGAGGGTGTTTTTTATCAGTTCCTTGAATGGCATCTAGGTTACAATTTAGCCGTGCGAAGACAAGTAAGTTGTCTTCACCAAGGCTAAAGTTGACACCCCTTGCTCTCATGCATTTGCTAACGTTCGTTGGACTGTTAGGGGGTAATGGTAGAGTCATCAAGGCTCACGGGATATTCATCTTGGCTTAAAAGGTTAAGTGTAATACATTTATTGATCTTGTGAATTCATGTCCTATGATCACTAAGCAAACAAATTGAAATGATGAGATCCTACATTACTAAAACTAACATAATGAAGACTATACAAAACAACAAAAAAATACTAGCAACAAAACTGCAATAAAACAACATAAAAACAATAGCAAAACAACATGAAACAAGAGTAAAACACAACAACAAAATAACATAAAAAACTGTAACAACATAGCACGAAAACAACAACAATATGTCATTAAAAACTAGGGGTGTGCAAAAACCATAATAACCGAACCGTAACCAAAATAACCGATGAAACCAATCCGAAAAAATAAAAACCGATTAGAAGCCAACGGTTTGGTTTAATGGCTTTTTAAAAACCGAATTTTCCGGTTTGGTTTTAGTTTTGCCTGTAACAAAAACCGAAAACACGGAACCGAAACCATACAAACTGAACTTGTAATTTTGGAGGTGTATTTATACACTTATAAACATAACTAGCCCCTATTAGTTACTTGTTTAACTTCTATTATCTACTTTTTTAAATAATTAGAATCAAAGAATAATTTTTAAATTTCTTTGTTTGAATTAGTAGATTAAAATTTTTATTGGAATATTTTGTTATTGTATTTTGTGAATTGTAATTATTTTAATGTGAAGTAATTTTTAAGGATATGTAGATTATATTTAAATATTAACTAAATAATGTAAGCCTAAAGTTTTTAGATTAAATTTATTACTTTGGACTATTTTTTCTTTAAAAACTTGATAAAACCAAAACCGAAACCGAAAATCAAAAATCGAAAAAACCAAAACCGAACGATTTCAAAAACCTAGAAACCGACATATCGGTTTTTTGTTTCGGTTTTAGGCTAAAACCGAACCAAATCGACCTATGCTCACCCCTATTAAAAACTGCAGCAAAAGAACATTAAAAACTGCAGCAAAACAAAATAAAAACAATAGTAAAATAGCATGAAACAACAAAAAACAACAACAAAATAGCATTAAAAATTATCGTAAAATAACATTAAAATTTGCAACATAACAACATAAAAACAACAGCAAACAACACGAAGTAGCAGCAAAACACAATAGCAAAATAGCATAAAAATGCAGCAATACAACACGAAACAACAACAAACAACACGAAGTAGCAGCAAAACACAATAGCAAAATAGCATAAAAATGCAGCAATACAACACGAAAACAGCAACAAACTAACATAAAAACAACAACAAAACAACATAATTTTAATCTTGATGGAAGTAAAGCAACATAATTTTAAGCATTTAGTGGAAGCAAAACAACATAATTTTAAGCATTTGGTAGATAACATATCCCACTAGGAAACTAGCTTCCATAATATAAACATATCCATAATTATGATATATTTGTCTATATTCACATTCTACAATATAAACATACATAAGGGAGGTGCACATAACAAAGCATTACTTGCTTTGTAATAGACTTAATTTATGCTTCATTAAGTAATTACACATAGGAGTGTTAAAAATATCTAAATCTAAAATCGAATTTGAAATATCCTAAAATCTAAAATTCTGGATATCTGAAATTTCGGATTCGGATTCAGATAGTTATTTAGAGAATTTTCGGATATTGCGGATATTCGAAATGTCCAAAATGAGTTTTTAAATCTTTAAATTATTAAATAGTTATTAAAATATTTTGGATATTTTGAATATTTAAATAAAAAATTTGGATATCAGAAAAAAAAATTCAATAAAAATTATTATATTTTTATAAGATTTATTAAATAATACAATTTTATATATTCAGATATTCGATATTTCGGATTCGGATTCGGATAATGAAATACACTATATGAAAATTTCGGATATCCGAATTTGAATACCTTTAATTACACTGTCACACCCCAACCTTGAGGGTTAGCATTGTTCACAGCCACATAACGCTATATTTAAATGTAAATATTAAAATTATAAGTTTCAAAGATATTACAATCATAAGTCTCAAAACATGAAATAGTTCCAAATAAAACAAAACATAACATAAACATTTTATTTATTTAACTAGGCCCAAGTCCTAGTTTTATTGTAAGCTTCAAAAAACTACTTTAAACTTGAGGGTTACCTGAAACATGATAAAAATAAAAGGTCAACTATAAATAGTTGGTGAGTTTCCAAGATTTTCATACATAATA
>BJCM01058506.1:0-19027 GCA_018326385.1 Flaveria bidentis
ACTTTGACTTCTCCCCCTGCTTTCTGTAACTAAGGCCTCGGAATGTGAAGAGGAACCTTGTGACTTTCTTCTCATCTCTTCATTCAAAGTACTACTCTTAGCCATTTTCATAGTAATAATACCATTTGGTGCAGAGTTGGACAATGATGTCCTAAAAGTCTCCCAAGAATCCGGTAAAGTACCAAGCAACAATAGACCTTGTATCTTATCTTCAAACTTGATACTCATTCCTGCAAGCTGATTAATAATACCCTGAAAAACATTCAAATGATCAGTAACAGCAGTACCATCATGATATTTCAAGTTTATCAATTGTTTGATCAAGAATAATTTATTGTTTCCGGTCTTTTGAGCATACAATTCCTCAAGCTTGGTCCACAAAGTACGAGCATGAGTCTCCCCACTAATATGGTTCAAAACATTATCATCAACCCACTGGCGAATATAACCACAAACCTTTCTGTGCAAGATATTCCATTCTTGCTCTGTTTTATTCTCTGGCTTATCAGTACTAAAACAGGCATATAATAATCTTTCACATAAAGTAAGTCTTCCATCTTACCTTTCCAAACATGATAATTAGAACCATTCAATTTAACCATCCTAGTTGTATTAGCATCCATCCTTCAAACAAGTTTCTAAACCCCAAAATCAAGAGCCAATGGCTCTGATACCACTCTATTGGGTAAAATCGGTTTACCCGACCACAAACGGTAACAACAAATGCGGAATTAACCTTCGTTTGGTCAAAACCTCCCCGACCTATTTGAACCTATGATGGTACAAAAATAGCAAGTAGGGTATACCAATCCAAAACAACAAGGAGACAACAATTTTAACGTGGAAAACCTCTCAAGACGAGAGTAAAAACCACGGGAC
The DNA here is from genome assembly GCA_018326385.1 of Flaveria bidentis. Taxonomy (NCBI): domain Eukaryota; kingdom Viridiplantae; phylum Streptophyta; class Magnoliopsida; order Asterales; family Asteraceae; genus Flaveria; species Flaveria bidentis. The sequence goes on from BJCM01058506.1 coordinate 880, forward strand.
TACTAGAGCCACTTCACTGTTGTGGTTAAGCTCACCGTCAACCACAAGGATATTGTAAACTTGAGATATCTATGAAACTGGTTACTCTTCTCACGATAATCTTTCTTGCATCTTTTCTAGATGTCAACAAGATGGAAACAGTAGATTCAACATAAAAAACATGTCCATTTTAGGAAAAGTACGATGTTACACAAGACTTCGGTTTGTTTTGTTTAGGGGATATCAATAGGAAAATAATTATCTTACACAAGACTTTAGTTTGAAGAAATATTCTTTGATGTACCTGCTGATCTTTGATCATTAATTTGTATGTTTTTAAGACCGCTTAAAAACAACTTGGAATACTACGTTTTAATATCACTGACCATGGCACAAAATGTTCAAAAAAACTGAAAAAAAAACGCCGTTGCCGGGGATCGAACCCGGGTCACCCGCGTGACAGGCGGGAATACTTACCACTATACTACAACGACCGATGATATTTTTTTTTCATAGTCTCATCTTATAAATAACATAAAATTTTGCAAATGTATACATAACAAGATGTTTTATCATGATTAATAGAATTCACTTATTTACACATCATTTATAAGTTTCAACCAGGCGACTCTAAGCTAACGAAACACGAGTACTCTAGAAGACAAATTTGGTATTTTTAAAACACTATTATATTATATTTTAACCGATTCTCTAATCTTTGTTTTAAACTATTCTACTCCTAAATCATGACATCCACACTCATTTGAACCTACACTTTTTGGTAATTAATAGTCTTTGGTCAGAAAATACGTTACTTTATCACCATCTTTTTCACCACAATCTAATCTACTCTTTTATATGAGATTATTTTATACTGTGGAACTCGAACCTTCCACCTTAGGAGGGGTACCATTTTACATATTTGGATACCACTAGATGAAATGCCCAGTGTAAAATTGGTAACATTGTCGTTGAAAAATTAAAATATAAGGGATAGATTATGCATACCCCATATTCTACTCATCATAACTCACCCCTCTTTAATTTATGATAAACTTTAATTACCATAAATCATTAAAACGTCTTCATGCACATAAATACAACCATCTAAAACATGATAAACTAAGAGTTACAGAAAACAATCTAAATTTAACATATCATGAACTAAATGTTTTATTAAACAATACAAGATCAATGAAGCATGAGGCTTAAACACCTAAAAGGTACAAAAATAAAAACAAACTAATTATTTTTATCAAAGAATACAAAGTTGTACAAACGATTCGGTCATTTAAACACTCGAATAACAAAATATGAGAAATAAAAGTCGTTATATTCAGCTATGTGGAATTCTATTTAAGATCTTATGGAGCTGAAATTTAGAAAAAAATATTATATTTATTTTATTAAATGAAAGATCATATTATTCAAGATGTAATTGGATGATAATTAATATTGATTAAAGATTGAATATTTTTATTTGATTTAAATAATCATGTTAAAAGAATAAAAAAACAAAAGTTCGAAATGTATGTACTTGAAAATTTAAAAAGACAAGTATAAATGGAAAAATGAAATAAGATGGGATATGTATAGTATAGCTAATCACCGGTAAAAAATACGTTTATGTAATACAAACAATAATATAATTTGGTGTAATGTAAAAAAAAAAAAGAAAAACAAGAAAATTTCGTTTGAACTTCCCTCTAAGAAACTGTAAAGGTTTCATAGAAGTAATATTTTTGACTTCATGGAAACTGTAAGTCTTTTGATTCCATGACCCTTCACCTTCTTCTTGAATAAAATGATCAAGAACGAACCAAATGTGCTGCATTTTCACAACCTGTATGCATGTTTTGATCCACGCATCCATCAAGAACTGTGGCCAAAAGTATAAGGTACAATTCTTTTAAGGCTCAGCTTTCTTTCAATCTGACTTGAACATCTATTGATCAAACATTCACATGAATCATGATCACAACTTCACAAGCGACCAACATTAGTTTTTAATATCATTAGTTATCACAGTCTCTCATTTGCTTAAATTTCTTTGAACTGCTTATGATTTGTTACATGGCTTCTTAATTAAGGATGATGATGACAAACATTGATAACAAGAAATCTGAAAACAAAGGCTGCAGTTTGGTAAGAGAGGTTTTTTCTTGGTCTCTTAGTGATGTACTTAACAGGAATCTCTACAATGGCAAGGTTTGTGTTATTGTTGTCCTTTAAGTATCGTTGCCACCTTTGAATTAACCTCGTACTAATTCAACAGGTTTCAGAGATTCCTAAGACATTTTCTTCTGTAACTGAATATACCAAGTCATTCATCTATCCACTTTTCGAGGAGACACACGCAGATCTTCTTTCCAAAATTCTCGGAGTCAAACGTGCTCCTACCTTGGAGATTTTTAAAGTGCAAACTGCTAAAGGTTTTATACTTCCCAAATCATTGTTATACATCATTTCTGTGAGAAGCCGTAAAGGATCTTATGTACCTGCGGTTGGAGATCTTATCGCGCTAACTGATGTAAGACCAAAGTGTGTGGATGATCTCAAGAAGCCAAACATGTCTTACCTTTTAGGTGTAGTGCAACGCATTAAGGCGAAAAGTACACTTTATGAACTCCAAATTTTGTCATCAGAACCTATCATTCAAGATCTTTATGACAGGGATGCAAGACATGTAGTTGTGTATCTCACGAACTTGACAACTAATATTCGCATTTCACAAGCGCTTCACGGGGAGGTAGGAGACAAAAAGAAGATGTTTGAGAAGTTGCTAAGTGTTGATTTTTCTGTAAGAATGTCAATCACATTTTCTTCATTTGTTTAAACAAAATGTTATCAATTTTGGGAAATAATTAAACAGTTTACAATGCTTTAACAGGTTGAAGAAATTTGTAATGAATGTTGTGTTGATGAGACTAGAGACATGCTTTTGGTTAAAGTTAAGAAAGCTGTCAAATCTTTTCAGCTTGATTGCTCACAAGAAGCTGCTGTTTTGAGCTGTCTGCCTTTAAGAAGTTGTAATCATAAGAATACAATAAAGTTGATTTGGGGCCCTCCGGGAACCGGAAAGACAAAAACAATCAGTTCATTGTTATTCATGTTGCTGAGGATGAAATTCAGAACATTAACATGTGCTCCTACAAATATTGCGGTATTAGGAGTTACTAAAAAAGTTATGAGCTTAGTGAGGGACTCTTTATTATATGATACTTATGGTTTAGGAGACATAGTTTTGTTTGGTAATGGGGAGAGAATGAAGATAGATGAATGCAAAGATCTTTCTGACATATTCTTGAATTTACGAGTCAAGATTCTTGCTGATTGTTTAGCTCCGTTATCAGGTTGGAAAGGTAGCAGCGAGTGGATGATTCGTTTTCTTGAGGATCCTGAGGAACAATATCGATTGTACTTGAAAGACAAGTTAATAGTTAATGAGAGTGAGAGTGAGTGTGAGAGTGAGTCTAACGAAGAAAAAGATGATGACAGCATTGTAGATGATGATGAAAATTTGCATACCGAAAAGGAGGCGGCGAAGGACGCACATATGAAGAAAGCGGTGAAAACCAAGAACTGGAAGAACATCATTGTAAATACTTTGAAAAATGAAAAGAAAGGTACAAATAATAAGACCACAAATGAAGATGATAGTGAGCAGTCTTCAAAGCAAGATTCAGACAAAAAGAATTGTAAACCTGATCTTTTGACTTTTGAGGAGTTCGTAGTACATGGGTTTGACTTTCTTGGAAATCATCTAGTATCTTGTATTGAAAGCTTGTACACACATATGCCAACATCTTTTATTTCAGTTGAGGTTGCGGAAGTAATGGTAAAGTTTGTTGAATCTCTTAAAAGTCTCAGTAAGTCGATAAAACAAACAGTTGAAATGAATGTAGGGTTAAAAGAAGCCTTAAGGGGGTTAGATGACAATGGGACAAGAGGTAAAAACTTATCACTTGCTTTTAAAATCCTGTGTTCAAACCTCAGCTACCTTCAACAGAAACTGCAGCTTCCAGAGTTTAAGCAAGATTACGAAATTAAAAGATTTTGTTTGGAAAATGCTTGTTTGATATTCTGCACTGCATCAAGCTCCATCAACGTGCCTACGCCAAATAAATCAAAACCTTTGGAGTTTCTTGTGATTGATGAGGCTGCACAGCTAAAAGAATGTGAATCTGTTATACCTTTGCAGCTTAATGGGCTTCGACATGTTATTCTTGTTGGAGATGAAAGACAACTTCCTGCAATGGTCCAAAGCAAGGTTTTCAATATTTTTTTATACATGCTTGCTATATATAATAATCAATCTTTCTGTAGGCAGTACAGCGTATATGCAGTTTTGTGCAAGTATTAACTAGCTACTTTTAATGTGTTTTAAGATCTGTGAGGAGGCTGAATTTGGAAGGAGCTTATTTGAAAGGCTTGTGCTACTAGGGCATAAAAAGCATCTTCTAAATGTTCAGTACAGAATGCATCCATCCATAAGCCAGTTGCCAAATAAGGAATTTTATGACAAAAGTATCTTAGATGGGGCGAATGTCAAAAGTAAGACTTATGGAAAGCGTTTTCTTGAAGGAAATATGTATGGATCATACTCTTTTATAAATGTAACTTCTGCTAAAGAGGAGTTTGATCAGAGTCATAGCATGAAAAACGTCATGGAAGTAGCTGTTATTGGTGAAATTGTTGCGAATCTGTTTAAACGTACTGATCTTTCACCCTCTTCTTTATGTTTTTTATGTCTGGCATTTAATATTTGTTGTGTTGGTTGTCACAGAAGCAGTTGCAAGAAAGCAAATGGTAAGTGTTGGTTGCATATCGCCATACAAGGCTCAAGTGAATGCATTACAAGAACAGATTGGCATGAAGTACACAGGGTATGAAAGTTACTTCACTGTGAAGGTTCGATCAGTTGATGGCTTTCAAGGGAGTGAAGAGGATGTTATTATCATATCAACAGTGAGATGTAACAGCAAAGGATCAGTTGGTTTTCTCTCAAATCATCAGAGAGCAAATGTGGCATTGACAAGAGCTAGGTACGTAAACATATGAACTAATCTGGTTTTTTTTCTTCTTGATTGTTTTCTTTTCAGTCACATGATCGATCAATAAATCTGATTTGGTATTTATGTAGATATTGCTTGTGGATATTAGGGAATGAATCAACTTTGACAAATAGTGGCACTATTTGGAAGAAGTTGGTTGTTGATGCAAAGAATCGTGGCTGTTTCTACAACGCTAGCGAAGACAAAAACTTAGCCCAAGTTGCCACGAATGCTTTGATTAAATTTGGTCAACTTGATAGCTTGTTCAACACGGATTCGTTACTTTTTAAATCAGCCAAATGGCAGGTAGGAATGCGTGGCACTAACTCATCTACAATACACAGTTGAGCACTTATGAAAGCGTTTTTTATGTTATCACAGGTGAAGTTTAGTGACACCTTCTTGAAAACAGTTACAAGACTCACTGATCATGAGATTTGTAACAAAGTGGTTTCTCTTTTTGTTAAACTTTCGGGTGGTTGGCGTGAACCAGAAACTAAAGTGAATACAGAGGGAACATGTACTCTTCTTGAGGTGTATAAGGTTACACACGATCTGCGATTGATTTGGGCGGTTGATATTGTAGCACAAGATTCTGTTTGCATTCAGGTGTTAAAGGTATGGGATGTTATATCTCCCACCAAGTTAGAAGAACTGTCCAAGATGTTAATGGAAAATGTATATGGGAATTATACAGTAAACATGTTGAACCGCTGCAAGGAAAGACGCACTGACGGGTATGTTTGGATCTACAGACCAGACTTTGATCATGAATATCATTGATTTGAAATGGATTACTGTTTTCCAAACAGATGTTTAATGTTTGACTATCAACAGGAATTTGGTGGTGCCTATGACATGGCCTATGAACTCAAATGGTGATGACAGCTGGTCGTTGGTAAAGCGTTTAGCTGCATTGAGCTTGATGAACCAGCCTACATCATCATCATCATCATCAAGTTTTCACGGGTGAGTTGTTGGACCATAGTTGATACTTTGATGGCTTATATGCTGATTCATATTACACAAGTCTGATTGTTTCATCTTGTGTTTAGGAGGTTTAGAAACAGGAAATCCAACAGGTATGGTGATTTAGGATCTCATGGAAGGGGAAGCAAGTGGTGAAGGAAGCCCTTCAATGTTTTTTGTGACTCAAATATGAACACTTTGAGTGTTGTTTTGGGAAATATGTTTTGTTACTTAAAACATTGAGATGAAGTACCCTGTTTGTTGGTAAAAGAATGTCTGAATCTAATGTTCTTTTTTTGCCTTCTCAATCAACCTAAAAGTTAGACATGTATGCCTTTATTTAGATTACTATTTACTGTCTCAATCATACACACAAGATTAAGTAGCTAGCTTAAGTAACTAGTTAGTTCATCCTTTTACTACGCAATGTTCAAGAATACAACAATTATAAAACAGACCTTACCAATGTCAAACCAAATAAAACATGTTATTTTTAGTCTGTTTTACTTTTTAAGGATTATTAATTAAATATTATTAGTTTTGTGAAACTTTATAATGTTTTTCTTTTATGTCATCTAGCTCCTTGCTAGTTCATCATAAATAATACACCACCGTTCCAAAAAAACATTAATTTCTGACTCTCAAGTCATTTTTCCTATGAAAGGAACTGCTCCCCAATTTTGATAGTGATCATCAAAAAATACCAACTAACAAGAAAGATTTCACTAACCTTATAATCTATTCTAAAAGGTTTTATATAAGATGAATCAGAAATGTTTGATTTTGTTTGTAGAAGATTTAATTGTATGTGCTGTGAAAAAATAAATTAAAAAGAAAAGAAACTTAAGTTTTAGCACATAATTAATCTTTAAATTTCATGTCTTAGATGTTTAGAGATATGTAGGTTGATTAATGACTTCTCTCAAACTTGCAATGTTTGATTTTTTAAAAATGTTTCTTTCAATATTTCAGAATATAAACTACAAGATTTTACTCTGATTGTTTGTTAGAATATAAAATATACACGTACGAATATTTTATGATAATAGAGGTAAAAACGTATATGCCATAATCACCAACATATTAACGTATGTTATCCTATACAACATGACTCGAACACCATCTTTATAACAAGAATTGCTGATACACAGTTATTTGCACATCATTTACAATTTCAAACAACAAATGGCACCACACCCATCACAAATTCACAATCATCAGATGACAGAGAACGCCCAGATTCACCGAAATCGTAGGCTGCTTCCAAGTGTGGATCATAGTTACAGTTAACCTGTCACCACGGTTATATCTGGTGTTATAACAAAATTTACTAGTTTTATGTTATAAAATCATTCAAAGATTCAAAAGACAGGCTAGAAAAATAAAACAAATCACATAACCAACAAGGACAACAAGCCGTGTGAACCTTTTATTGATATCAAATGTTCATGCTATTCCAGTAAAGTTTCAAACAAATGTGCATAAAGAAAGAAAACCACTACAGAATATTATATCAATGGAGAATTAAGATATTACTTATGAACAGCATGACGCAGCATGGGCCCCTTCAGCAGGTCTGTCAACAAGAACCATGCCAGCAGGGTTTTGAGTAGGTTGAGCTCTAGGGAGTCTCTTGGCTGTTTCAAACAAGACAATACTCCCAGATCAGATGTTTTGATAAAAAGCAAACAGTATTTATAAATTAGGCTAAGGATGATAAAATTGCCTATAAGGAATGATCAAATAGATAAAACTAATTACTAACCTATAGCAATCATTCAAATAGGGTTTCTTTGTGTAGAATCAGGGATATTATTAAGATTATAAACTAAAAGGGTTAAGTTCTTGAAGCTTTTAAATGGAAATGCATGCATACCTATTTCATGGAATATGTCATTAACATTCGCTGCAGTTTTAGCAGACGTCTCCATAAAGAAAAGACCATTCTCATCGGCATATGCACGAGCTTCCTGCATGGTAAATCAATGATTATTGCAGGAGATAAGTATAGGTTTATTTTAGTCATGTGGTCAGTATAAAAATACTTGTTATTAAATTGATTTGCATGCAATGTTCAGTGTTCCAATTATTACTAGACAGACAGTATGGTATAGCTTATGATGCAAATAAAACCAGCTACAATTAGGAGTCCGATTAAATGTGCAAATTAAAAGAATCTTTTGCATTAACTGAAAGCATTGCTTTTCAGAATAATCAGCTATTTTACTCTTCAAAGAACATGAATTCTCACCACTAAACAATTAACAGTTCTGTTGAATCTTATAAAACGTCCGGTAACATCAACCTTCCAAATGGATGATAAGAATTTATAGTTTTATGGTTGTGTAGCAATGAAGAAGAACAAATAAACTAAAATTTACTGTCACGGTCTTGAGGAGAAATAATGATCCATAGAAATATTCAAGTAACATGTAAAACAGAGCTCCAGAAACATGTCACCTAAGTTCAGGCCCCAGGAAAACATGTATATCATATCATATTTATGCACAGAAAATTGTAATTTATAAGAGGAGATCAAAAACATAAATTTAAACATATTAAATAAGTAAAATGCTCCAGATCAGTGTCTACTTGTGTTTTCCAGATAATAAAGGTGGAGTAAACATAACAGTTAGGTTCAAGATGTAGAGACGCCAAAAAGAATATAAGAAATGAGTTTCTCTTCTAAGTAGTTCTAACACGAACAGCCGTAAGAGTCAATTTCAAAGAAGTATCAGTAGGGGGGAAATGCATACTTCTGCGGTCACTTTCCTCTTGTCTTCAAGATCAGCTTTGTTGCCAGCAAGTGCCATAACCATGTTAGGATTACCTGTACCAGCCACACATTAAAGAAGACTTGCTTTAACAATCGGCAGAGTCAAAAAAGAAAAGCTAAGAAATATATGCAATCATTTAGCAGAGAAGCAGGTAAGGGGCATGCAATTACAATTGAAAGATTATTGGATGACTTTAGTCTTTCTTCTAAATTATTTAGTGTTTTGCTTATATAACCCAAAGTAGATAATATCTACTCACCTTGTTTTTGAAGTTCTTGGACCCACTTTTTAGCCCGTGTAAAGGAATCCTAAAAACAGTCCGACAAACAGCAAGTGAATTCAATTCCCAAACACATAAGAAAGAAAGCATAAAGAGTAGAGAACACTAAAAAGCAAAACAATTCAACTTGCCATAGCATTAAAATTTCAGTATTAGACACAACCCTTTTATTAACTTTTATGTTGAGTATTCAAAAAGTAGCATACAATACTTGAACATAAGTTGATGAATGCAAACGAAATCCAAAGGCCAAAACTTAATTGCATACATGTTCAAATTGCATTCCAAGTGAAAATTCAAAAATATGCACAATTGTCTAGCACAAGTGTAAGTCAAAACCCAAAACCTCAAATATTAGTATGAAATAAATTACTAATATTCATACTTGCATTCCATTAACCCATACTTTATCACAAACTCTACCACGACTTCATTAAATAAAAAACAAAAGCAATACTCCCATCCCATTGAACTTGATCAAGAGCTCTTAGTTAACTATCTACATCATATCAACTAAACCAATTCCAAATTCAAACCACACATGAACCAATATACCAACCAACTCCCTAAAGGCTAAATCCTGCAACATTACTTCCAATCTAAACCCATAAACTCAAAAACCACCAATAAAAAGATTCTACAAATCTCAAGTACCGCGCTAGTGATATCGTAGACGATAATCGCTGCCGCAGCTCCCCTGTAGTACATAGGAGCCAAACTATGATACCTCTCTTGACCAGCCGTATCCCAGATCTCGAATTTCACAGTCGCATCATTCACCGCTAGGGTTTGCGAAAAAAACGCCGCTCCGATCGTCGATTCCTACCACCACAACACCAATACAAATCAAATTAAACAACCAAACCGATTGAACCACAATCCAATTCAAACCCTAATTAGTCAACGTCAAAACAAGCAAATGAGAACATGATCGTGATGATGATGATAAACTAACCTGAAATTCTAGAAATTGGCCTTTGACGAAACGTAAAACTAGACTTGATTTACCAGCTCCCATGTCTCCGAGCAAAACCTACAAATCATTGAGCTTCAAGCTTCTTACAGAATCTGAAGAAACTAGCAAATTGAAGAATAGAATGGATGAATGATGATGAATTGATGATGATCGAGTTTAGTTACCAATTTTGCATTGAGATTGTTGTGTCCGATCGTCGCCATAGTGATACGATCGATGTGTTTGTTTTAGCGATAAAAGGGTTTTTCTTTTGCACTAACGAGACACAATATGCTCAAGCCTTGAACACGGTTTAGCGACAGGTGGTGGTCGGCGTCGATACTAAAAATGTGGCGCAAAAACAACAAACCTACTTTATATTATAACAAAATCTATTAAGTATACCACCATTAATAGCTAAGGTTATTTTGTAAATTGATTATTTGAACTCTTTAACGTTTTTAAATATTCCTTCGGGGTCTTTTTTTTTTTTTCTTTTTAATTTAGGGTGAGTTTTTAATTTTATTGTTTCAGGATAGTTTTTAGCAGTTACTGGTTATTTTAATAATTTTATTTGTTTATCGTGTGAGAGCATTTTGTTCTTTTCTTCTACCTCTGGATCGGAATAAAATTATAATTTGTTGGAAGTTTTCTCCTCACGCTTTCGGCTTTACTCCAAGTTGTTAAAACTATTTTGTATTCCATCATAGAGTTGGTTGGTACTTGGTAGGAGAAGACATAACAATCTTCAACATCATAGACATGGCCTTTGTTTTGTTTTTTTTAATTGATTTTCTCATTATATTACTAAGAAGATTTATTTGGCAGGCTAGTTTAATCGTCGACATTAGCTTTCCGAGCCTTTTTTTACTTAAGGAAGAATGAAAGCGAAAATAGAAATTTGTGTTTTATGTTTTTTAACGGAAAAAATAGAGGTAACAAGAAAAAAGATTTTTTAATAATCTTATTTTCTGGTTTTCCCATCAAATGAAAAAAGTAAGAAAAGTTTTAATAATATTTCTTTTTATTGTTTTACTCTTCAACCTAGTTTAACTATGAGATTAAAAAAACAAAATAGTAGAGATTATATATTTTTCCCTCTCAACTTGAAACATATAACTACTTTATTTTCTTTTTATTTTCCTCAAACCTTATAACATAAAATAAAACTAAATTTATTTTTTTTTCTGTTTCTTTCTAAATTCAACTTTTATTTTTTTTCTTCCTTTTTTTAAAATAAAGCGGAGAACACAATATAGGATGGGAGTTCGATTTCTTTTATAATTAAAGGTTCATGTTCATTTAAAAAAAACTAATGTATTTAAGGAGTACTAGAAGGGTGCCCGCGTAATGCGGCGGGTTGTTATTTTACATCCGACACTTGCATTTAATATTTTGTTATTCTTGTAATTTTTTTACAAGTCTATTATGTTTTTTCTCAACTAAATATTTAAAATACCAAATAAATGGGTTTTGCATAACTATTGGTACATATATCCATTAATTAATTGTACCTCACAAAATACAGATTTGTTCAGCAAAAAGTTTACACCAAAACGTTTAAAAAAACATAGGTTAAGTTGTAGTCGCAAAACGTTTTTAAATGTGATAGATTAAAATATATAGTCGAAATATTAAAACATATTAAGTTTGTATGGTTTATGGGTAGATAATATAAAATTTTATGCAAGTATTAGTAAGTGTAAGGTTATTAGGCAACTAATTGTAAGGGGTAATTTGTAAATAATGCTATAAATACTATTTTACTCATAAAAGTGATTATATTTTATACATTGAATATATTAATTTTTTTAATTTTATGATATTTTAAAATACTCATTTTATATGTTTTATATCTATACTATATATAAAGCATATGAGAAATGTATTTTAAGATACCATAAAATTAAGAACACTTACTATATTTTAATGCATAAGATACAATTATATTTAAAAGTAAAATAGTATTTATAACATTATTTACACATTACCCCTTATAATTAACTACATAATATCTTACACTTACTAACACTTGTATAAAATTTTATATTCTCTACACATAAACCAAAAAACTTAATATGTTTTAAGATTTCAGTTATATTTTTTATTCTATCATATTTAAAAACGTTTTGAGACTAGAACTTAACCTGTGTTTATTTTTAAACATTTTGACGTAAACTTTTTGCTAAAGCGATTTGTATTTTATCAAGTACAATACGTTAATGTGTATATACAAGTTATCATACATAACTTATTTATTTGGTGTTTTAAATTTTAGTTTTAAAAAAACATAATAATTTTTTATAAAACTACTACAAAAACAACAAAATATTAAATGTTATATATCGTCCCGTCGTATTTTGCGAACGCCCTTTTTGTATAATATAGATATGAACTTAAAAAAAAACTTAGGTGGACTTTAGTTGGGCTAAGGGACAGCCCAATTTGGTCACTTTCACGGTTGCACCGTGTGCTTCCGGTGGGTTTATGGTGGTGGTTTCGGTGGCCGGAGCGACGGCGATGGAGGAAGCAGAAAAGCTCGAAAATTTCATGAAGTGGGCAACTGATCTCGGAGTATCAGATTCTTTCGTTACCAACGTCGAAGAAGACGAACGACGGAACCCTAATAATCGTCACACGCCTTCTTGCTTGGGACAATCTCTCTCTGTATCCCACTTCCCTAACGCCGGCGGGTACCTTAAAGCTCTTCATCCCTTCAAACTTTCAATTTCAATGTGTGATATAACTTTGATTTGGATGATATAATCTTCAGGAGAGGATTATGTGCAGTGCGTGATCTTCACAAAGGTGAATTGATACTTAGGGTTCCAAAATCAGCTCTAATGACTTCCGAAAGCCTAGTGGTGAATGATCACAGGCTCTCCATTGCTGTCTCCAAATTCTCTCTGTCTTCTACTCAGGTGTGGTTATCTATCGTATTGTAATTGTATGTTGAGTTTAAAATGACAACACTGTTATTTACAAATATCATTAACATAATGTCTAGGCTGAATAGCAACTGCAATCCATAAGCACATTTCTAATATCTTCCTGATGATTATTACTTTCCTTTGGGCTTGATTGATCACGTTTAATTGTAGGATATAATGGATGATAATGATCATGAAACATTTTGTAGTGCAGATATTGACTGTCGCGTTGCTGAATGAAGTTTCTAAAGGGAAACGTTCTTGGTGGTATGCGTATTTGACGCAGTTCCCTTCCAATTATGATGTATTAGCAAGTTTTGATCAGTTTGAAACGCAAGCTTTGCAAGTGAGAATATACTTGCTTAATGTTTATCTATGAATATGTAAATAGTCGCCTTTTTGATGCAATATGTTAGTCTGAAGTGTTGTAAGTGACTTGCAGGTGGATGATGCTATTTGGGCTGCAGAGAGGGCATTGGAGAAAACAAAAGCAGAGTGGATTAGTGCTACTGCCATTATGGAAGAACTTATGTTCAAACCACATTACATGAGCTTCAAGGCGTGGATCTGGGCGTCTGCATCTGTAAGTGTATAATGAAATTGATAAACTTTATTTGGTTGTTTGGAGATCTTTATCTTTTATTGTAATTTAACTTTTACGCTTCACTTTATTATCATGTTGAGACTTGTTTGAGATGTTATGAAATGTAATTGTGGTTTTGTTATGTGAAGATATCTTCCCGCACGATGCATATTCCATGGGATTCTGCTGGTTGTTTTTGTCCGGTGGGTGATTTTTTCAATTATGCTGCACCTGAGGATGAGCAAGTTATCTCTGAAGATTCAGCAGCTGCTGACACGGCTGCAAAGACACTTAGGTTGACAGATGGTGTATTTGAAGAAGAATCTTTTGCATACTGCTTCTATGCTAGAACAAACTACAAAAAAGGAGATCAGGTATTGCTTATCATTCTTGTGAAACTTTGAAGCATAAATTAGTGAAACTTATATAATTTTGTTCCTCTTGTTGTAGGTTTTACTGAGCTATGGAACATACACTAATTTAGAGCTTCTAGAACATTATGGTTTTGTTTTAAACGAAAACCCAAATGACAAAGTGTATGTTCCTTTACCTTCCGACCTTTATTCCCTATGTTCCTGGCCATTAGATTCACTATACATTCATCAAAATGGAAAACCATCCTTTGCCCTGCTTGCTGTTATGCGACTATGGGAGACACCAGCACACTTACAGAAGTCAGTACGACACCTTGCTTATTCTGGGTCAATAATATCAAATGAAAATGAAATTATTGTTATGGAATGGTTATCAAAGAAATGTAGTTTGGTTTTGAAGAATCTGTCAACATGTATTGAGGAAGATAAGTTATTGTTATCTGTTATCGATAAAGACTTTAAGTCAGTAATGGAGATAAAGAATGAATTGTTTGGGTTAACGGGTGAGAGTTGCACCTTCCTGAAAGTAAACGGTTTACTGGAAGATGAAATTAGTGATGCCGTGGCTTTGCGCAGAAAGACAATAAGGTCGATGGATAAATGGAAATTGGCGATTTGGTGGAGGCTAAAGTATAAAATGATGCTACATGATTGCATATCATATTGTACGAGGGTTATAAATGATCTTTCTTGATAAGTGATAACCTGATATGAAACAATATGGAAACTGTTGACAGAGTAACAGCTGCCGGACTTGGTGAATGATGTGGACGCGAGTCAGGCGAAAATCGAAGAATTTTGTCTTCGTTCAGCTGTTCAGGTACCCATTACATGATCATCCAAGATCTCTTTTGTAGTGTAGACTAAACGAAAGTAGTCATTTTCAAAGTATTTAAACATAAGTTATGAACAAAATTACAGGAAATTAGAAGTTACGGTCATTAATCATATTTACCATTTAATCACAAGTATTTCTTTACCCACCACACGGTTTGGCGGTGGCCCGTATACAACGTGATTAAATGCATACTACAATCGACTCAACTCATTTTAAAATAAGTTTATGTCTCAAGTGATCAAACGTATTATAATTGACCTGACTCGTTTCCGAAGAAAATTTACATTGAAACGTAGACCAACTCAAAATATATATAGAAAAGTCTGATTTTAAAAAAATAATTTAAATGTAACGTTCGTGTGTTGCGGCGGAGTATCACGGTTTAGTGGCACATTCTGATGCGTATGCGAACTCGTGCGGCCTAATAATTAGAAGTAAATTAAATGAAATTAATATTAGAAATTAAAATAATAAATAATTTAAATGAATATAATATAAGAAAAGTAAATAACCAAAAAAGAAAAAAGAATGCACGGTTGAACCACTCCAACCTTTCAGGTTAATAGGAAAAAGAAAATTATTTAACAAAGTCTAAACTTGCAAAAAACTAAAAAAAAAAAGAAAAAAGTATCTAAGTTGATGACCACTGATTATGTGACATGTGGTAAGGATGATTAATTCGCCATCGACTTTGCTAAATGACTAATAATGTGATCTTAATCTACTTGTAAAGTAAAGTACTTCTAGTTAGATGTACACAAATTAATAAGTGTGAATCCGATGCTTGACTTAGTTTTCGCTTTATGTAAGGGTCAGATCGTTTTACGATATGTGCAATCTTATTGCTGGAATCCATAATCTCAGAGTAACAAAACTATGTTGCAAGTTGTCCTAAAGCCTAGAGATACACAAATAAGGTTGGTTTTAAGAACTAGTTCGATTTAGAACCCGGTTTGTAGAAACCATACATGGTAGGAACTAATATGGGTAGGTTCTTGATTGGTTTGGGTTGGACCCGCTAAAGTATTATGTATCATTTCTAAATTTTATGTATATAGACGCATATTATATTATAACAATGGTTTCGCCTCAAATTAGATGTTTATATCTTTAAATTGATGATAAGTTCAAATATAGGACTCAATCAAATGCCTGATTGAAGTTGACAATTGTGACCTATAATTGAATATACCATAAATTGAAAATCCACAAGTTCAAATTTTTATGGCATCACTCCCAGGATATTGGTTTTTGTATATGTTCACATCAAAGATAAGCTTAACTACATGTAACCATTGTTTAGTTGAGGTTGACAAAAAGCTATGACATATTTAAACCTAAGTCGACTTGAAAATCCACATCAACTTGGTGTTTTTAGTGTTCTAATTAATTAAACAACACATCAAATGCATGTTTATATTAAATAAGACGTAAAGCTGTCTAACAAATCATAAAAAGGTTAGGGACTGTTCTCCAATGGTATTTAACGGTTATACGTTCTTAAAATCACAAATTGTTTCAACTTGAAAACCTACAAACCGCCCTTAAACCAACGGTTCTAACCCTACACCAAGTTAAGATCAAATTAGTTTCCAAATCAACTAGGTTTCCGCTTAAGAAATGGTTTTTTTTTTTCATTTTACTTACCAGTTATGTTTTTAAAATAATTAAATATATATTTTCATTTTAATTTGACATAAAGTTTATGTTTAGATATGAAGGAAGTATTAACTAGTATTTTTTTCATGCAAAGATAAAAAGACGCCTTAAAACACAATAATAAGTAGTGCTAATAAGTTAGTCTTGTCTGTTCGAGAAGATGAAGTGATAAATAGTAATACAATTCAAACTTCTTCGTGTATAAAACACTAACGTCTAAAATGTGATTGAGTCAATGAATCAGATAGTTATAAAAAGGCTGTAATTAGATTTTAAACAAGTTGAATTGATCGACAAAGATTGTAGTAAATTGATTTAATTGATTGAAATCAACAGGTTAAATGAATTTTCCTAGAAAAAGAGTTTTTTTTCCTTAATATTCAAATAGTATAATGGTGAGATTGATTAATTTGGTTCATAACACTATGTTACTTTACCATTCAACAATTCTTCATTTATCTTCTATCTTCATCTGACTTTGATAATTTATTTGAATTTTCTTAATTTCTAAAAAAGTCCTTTCATTTTTTGTTACCACTCTTCATTTAGTTATTCTTCATTGAAACTGGTTGTCGAAAATTTCATCACTGATGGTTATACTTCATTTTTATTTATTTCTTAAAGACGTTTAAACGATAGTGATTTCAATCAATCAATGCTGCAAATTCCACAAATATCCCAGTAATACTGAAATGTATCAAGAAATCTGTTATATTCATCTAATTTCTGCAAGCCTCAACGCCCATTTAGTTTTATTTTTATTACTCTTTTGTTATATCCATTTTTCAGACAAGATAGCGTTTGGCTTTGAATAACTAAAAATTTCAATTGAAACAAAAAAAATACAACAAAACAGTTTTAGAATAAAAAAAATGACGGATCAGATTTCTGGCTTGGATTATTCTCCTTGAGGAAAATAATAAAAATGAGCGCTCAGTTATTTCGATTCGATCATCTGGGGAAATAATCATCATATACATCAATCTTTAAACATATTAAAATCATAAACTTGTTTACTCTGAAGCTTCAGATACTAAAAGATCATAAAACGGAGAAGAAACAAATCAGTCTTTCGATGGAAAATTTGTAAAGAAAGTGTAAGGAATACACAAGAAACAAACTTTTTTAACAGGAAGAGATTTTGAAGATGTGTACAATCCCTAAGCGAAACGAAATAAAATGGAAATAACAACGGAGAGCATGAAGATAGCAGCTGCCTCCGTTGGTGGAATGGTGGACGTATGAGTATGATTATGATGATGTTTATATAGCAGAATCGTACAAAAAAACCGGTTCGGCCAAAAAAACCGGAACCGGTTTGAGGCCCAAACCGGTTTGGCCCAAACCGGTTTCAAACCGGCCCCGAACCGCCGGTTCTTGAGCGGTTTACCATTCCAAACAACACAAATCGGTTTCAACCCGAACCGGTATTCAAATCGGTTTCCAAACCAGTTCCAAACCGGTCCTTCAAACCGGTGACCATTACCCAACGGCTATATAGCCGTTTAAACGCGTTTTTGAAGTTTTTTTGAAGTTTTTTTACCATTATACCCCCACTAGGTTAGTATATATATGTATGTGATGTTTTGATTGAATCACAACAACTTATAACACTCTCTACTCTCAAAAATCTCAAAAACGCTCTCCACAAATACTTTCGTTTTAAACGCTCTCAAAAACGCTCTCACAAAAATCTCTGAAATAGCTTCAACAAGTGCTCAATCATCCGTTGGTTGTGAAGCGTCTTCAA